>CM038794.1:183910282-184202991 GCA_021764765.1 Vicia sativa
AAGTTATAGTTTGCAACTCAAAAATACAACAAAAAGATCAAAATAGGTAGATACCTCATTGAGTCAAGTTTCTTTGGATTTCATCCTAGATTTTCTTACCCTTCTTAACATGTGGCTTTGATGTATCATCTTCAGTGATTACAACAGGATCTTCAGGGTGTCTTCCTGGTCCTTTCATGTTTTTAGTTTTTACAATCTTGAGCTTCTCACTCTTTCTAGTATGCACATCAGCACTTGGTGCCTGAATTTTACAATCAATAACATTTTCTTCCTCATTATTGATATCATTGAGATTTTCATCAAGAACATATGGATCTATTTCATCAAGGAATCATGTTCTAACTGGGCTTGGGGCAGGATCAACAATATGGACCTCATCTTAATCAGCACGACCTGGGTTTGGTGCACGATCAACAATATAGACCTCATCTTGCTCAATGTGAACTGGGTTTGGTACAGGATTAAAAATATGGACCTCATCTTGCTCAACATAAATTGGGTTCATTTAATGTTGATCGTGAACTGGTCCCCGCACTGATGCTTGGCTTTGTGTATGACTTGGTGTTTTCACATGATCCCCTTTACCCTTTTTAATAAGTGACCTTTTTGGTCTACCCTGAGAAATGAAATAACAGACACAAGTATATTATATTATTTTCAACATACATTTTTACATGATAAAACACAATAAATCACCAAACTAACCTTTTTTGGCTTTGGTTCTTGAACATTTCCATACTGACTTGCCTGTGTGGATAGTTCAGTCGTGGTGACATTTAGGTTACTATGTAGAACTATCTGCTTGTTCTTCTTACAGGTCTGTTTGTTGTGGCCATATTTCATACATGTCTTGCACATAGATTAGTGCTAGATCTTCTCCACTTGGTTGAATTTGATTCCTTATGATCCCTTCTTCTTAGTTTTTTGGGTCTACCCGGGCCTCTTTTGAGCATAGGAGGGAAAATGACTGGATCAGTAGTTTTGGGCCATTTGTTTTGGCCATTCAGGGGGTGATGCCTTCCTCATAACACTTGACAAAATTTGATTTGTGGTAGTACTCATGAACATAATCAATGGTAGGCCAATGAGATCCCAAAAGTTACATGAACATGCATGCTTAGCCAAGTTTACTACAAAACTATCAGTAAACATTACATGGGTAATTTGGAAGGTCAATTGTCCTACATAAGTTGTTATCCAACTAGCACTTTTTTTAATCTCTCTATTCAATCTCTTAAGTGGTTTAGATATGATTTTACCCTTATACCCATTAACTTTTTCCCTTAAAGTTGCAAACCTACCCATAAGATAAGATCTAATTCATTCAAAGACATTTTTAAAGATGTTTTGTCTTTGATAAAAATATTTAAAAAATATTTGTGTGTGTCTGTGCGCTTATAGCCTTATGCTTTTACTAATAATACATTTGCTTACATAAATTCACTCACTTACTAAATCAGGAGATTAACTCCTTTCTTACAAACCATTTGTCAAATACTATCTTTGTGTTGACATTGCTTGAGATCACTTAAGACTTTGGATATTTTCCCCTTTGCTTGCCTTCTTGGGATAGTTCATCAAACCATAATACTTATGCTTGTTTTACTTTGTTTTGTCTTCTTTGAATGGTCAAGTTTATCAAAACATAACATCTAAGTTTACATTTTTAACCAGTTAAGTGATATGCTTGATTCACCATTAGTTATTTTTAGTTGTCATCAGTTGTCTTTAGTTGTCATTGTCAAAACCTGATATCATGATTATAGGTCTATTATCTGCAAAGCAATGTTCCACACTGTTGTGTTCCAATAATAACATGACACCTTGCAAATGATTAAAAAGTTGCAATACTTAGTAAAGAGTTAGTAAAGAGTTTCAACACCTAGTGAAAAAATATGTCTTTTTCAAGGTCATATTTAGAATACTTGATGAAAAATTGTGTTTTATCAAGGGTCTAAATACTTAGTAAGGAGTTGCAACACTTGGTGAAAAGGTGTGTTTAATCAATGGTCACAATACTTGGTAAAGAGTTACAACACTTGGTGAAAGAGTGTGTTTTATCAAGGGTCGTAACATTGTAAAACAACATCATTCGGTCTATAAATAGACTGTTTCGGATTCAGAAAAAATACAAATTCGAACTCTCATCTTCCTTATTTAAATTATAGATTTCTTTCTACCCTACATTCAATATTTATCTTGTACAAATTCGAAATATACTGAATTATCCTAAATATTCCTCCGTGTAAATTCTAAGACAAAATAAAAAGTGCTTAAAATACTATTAAAAAATGCTCGTATACACGGTTCTAGCTTTGGTCATCTAATTTATAATCTATTTTTAACATAGCAAAATTACTTATAATCATGACTCCAAAACAAAAACAAAACCCCTCAGGCTCAAATAGGGGGGAAATACACATATGTAAGAAGCTTATGATACATTATATTATAGGTGTCATTTTTTTTCATGGGCATTTAACATTCCTTCCAGGACCTCCATAATAAAAATAAGTCCCCCAAGCATTGCTATTACCCTGCCTAATATCATAACAGCTTGAATGATCAGCCAACTCATGAATATTAGCAAGAGGAAGCAAGTTATTATCCCAATCAATCACTTCTAAATTTCTAAAATAAGCAGCTTTTCTAAACCCTTCTTCTGCAAAGTGTCCACTCCCCATTTGAGTCCCAGTGTGGTAACCCTTAGCATGTGTATTCACAATCTCTCCACCAAATTGTACCATGCTTGCATGATTCCTCAAATGACTAAACATGGTTGCTGGCCAATATCCAACTAACAGTCCTGAACCATACTCTAACCACCAGTGTCCATGCTTTGGATCCTGTTGTTCACAATCATTTTTCAGCATACTTTGGTCATATAGAGAGGACCACTAGTGACACATTGACCAAAAGAGATTATTTTGAATATTACTAGATTATTGAACATCATGGCTATAGGTGAAAAATTCAGCTTTTGAATATTTAGAAGCTGTTTACAGTAAGACCAGAATAAAAGTAAAGCGTGAGTTATTGCTTTAATAAAGGAATAGAAAGAAACATAATTAAAGTAGATTCCATTAAGGTCCACTACTGAGAAATTCAATAAAGACATATAAAAAATAAAGCAATAACATTGCTATAGTATAAGAAAAAATATTTTAGTTCATATAATCTTAATACTCACCTTCCAAATCATTATGCCAATATCGAATTGTCTACTGTTATAAGCTGAAATGGGAGAGATTGCTGCACCTATTGCTATCTTGTTGTTTGTTTGGATAAAACCTGAACATAGTAAGTTGTAGCATCCAGTTGTTTGATATGCATCTGTCTGTTATTAAATAGCACATTTCTTTCAAATCAATGCACAAGAAAAAGCTGCATAAATTAATTACAATCTCTAATACTTACAGTCCAATAAGTGAAGAATCGTGGATATTTGTCTCCATACAGTTCTGGACTTACCTAAAGAAAGATATAACCTATAATGATAAGTATATATGCTATGAGCACGTAATTAAGTGTGTTTTTTGAAACTCAGTATCCGGCCTAAAGACAGACTAATCTGAGGGATATGTCTGCTTTCTGTATAGACAGACCCAACATAAAAATTGTTGGCGTCTGAGGGATTCGAATCTGAGATTTAATAAATGAACATGAAAAGGAATAATTTAGGAAAAAAAGTGTAAGGACATGCCTGCCAACCAGCTTCTATGGTATTGAGATCATTACCAAAAGAGCCAGCAATAACCCATATTTGTGACAAACTAAATTCATATTCATTTGTTACTTGGGGTGTCCACACATTTATGTTTGCCTTTGCTCCAAAGTATTGATTTCCATTTACAAAAAGAATTGCATGCTGCAATAACATAAACAACTTGTCAACAAATAGATATGTTGCAAATTTTGAACAAACATAGGCCTTTTTTTGCTTGAAAAATTCTAAATGATTGGCATCTAATAACCAATGTAGATACAACAAGAGCTTTCTCATCAAAAACATATTTTTGAATCTTTGACATTACTTTTTGGTACAAACAAACACAAGTGGTGGTGTCCTTTCACTGTCTCATAAGCTAGTGCTGTTCTTTTCTTTCTGTCAAAGAAAATGTTGGTGGGGAATGAAATAAAGAAAGACTATTGATGTTGCAAATTATTAATCATCTAAACACAATTTAGAACATCATTTACCATATATTTTAAACTAACCTCATGATCACTACTAGTTGAATCTTTCTTTACAGGCTTTGGTTTTCTTCCAAATCTTTGTATTGAATTTGCTCTAAGAATATCCTCTTCTGTTGTTCTTCTGATCGGAATCGTTCCTTCGGGACACGCTTCACCGGAATCAGTCCATAGTTGAAACCTCTCACTAACATTTTCTCCATTGTTGTTCTTATATCCCTTTGGTCTTTCTGGTGGATTCTGTAAACCTTAAACATCTTAATAAGTGCATGTTATTTCAAACTAATGCAAGTTATTGAAAATTGTTACCAATGGTCTATGCCCTTTAAGGTTAGGATGATCAAAAGCTGGTTGTTGATGAGATAAAACACAGTCTATCAAATCACCATCTGGACTCTGCAACAAAATGATAAAGTGCAATTATAAAAATAAGCTGAAAACAACTTACAGTTACAGACATATCATAAAAGAAAAATGCATGCCTGAATTGTCTTGACAGGAGGCTTATTGATTTTCTTGAGATGAGTTCTGATTCTGCTTAACTTGAGAAGCTCTTGAGCTGCTTTGAATGTTTGGTTAGTCTTTGAGAGGTGAGTAGAATGTGAGAGAATGGTGTGATGAGAAAGTGATGGTGTAATTGAAGTAAGAAGAAGTAGCAAAGAAACAAAAGCAGGTAGCATAGGTGGAATGTTTGGGGAAGTGGACAATATGAGAGAATGGTTTTGTGCAGATGGTTGTTTTGAGACAACATGGTGTTGTCTTTTAGTGTGGTGTTTGGTATGTGTTTTGCAGGAAACTGAGTATTCTTCCTTCATGTCTGTTCTAATTCTAAACAGAACAATTACCAAGAAAAGAGTGAGTGATTGAGAGAGAAAGAAAGAATAGTGGTTTGAATTTTGTGATCTTACTCAACATATATAAAATAGAGTAAAGTGTGGTATGGAATTGTACTTTCTTGTTTCTTGCTGTCTTTAACTTGTGTTCTACTTTTACAGGCCATTATTGTAGAATTGAATATAAATATAGTTAAATATTAGTAATAAATAGTATCGCTGTATATAAACTTTATGGATAATGGTTTCTTTCTTTAATAAAACCAATATATCTTGGATTATCACTATGTGGCATTATTTATTTTGTTTATAGTCATTGTTTAACTTTTATCAATGTCTATTCCCACACATAAGTGATCAGCGCCCTAGATCGGCCACACTCAAAAACTCCATCACCACAGATTGTTGCATGAGCCTTAACGTGTCTCCTTCATCCCAAGGTGTGAGCACATTCGCGCCTCTACACGTGTGTGACATGCGACGTTGTGTCCGACTTTGCAATCCTTCTCTCAGGTTGATATCTAACAGAACTTCGGTACCTGTTGCAGAAAATTGCTACATCACACATTATAGCTTTGGATATGATCTCATTAATAGCAAGTATAAGGTACTACTAGTTGTGGAAATTAAGGGTCATAATTATCAATTTTTGACCAAAATACATACATTCGATCATGATGATGGATGGAAAATAATCTGAACAAGTTATCAGAATCGGAGACGGCCAAAACGATAGATGGTCCTTTGAGCAAGTTGATGATGAGGAGGGGGTGGTGTACCTGCAAGGCACTCCGATGCTAAAGTAAGCAAATGATCAAGATAAAGATAAGAGAATATTAGGGTTGTTAGAGTCAGAATGTGATATCTTGCCCTCAAAGATATGAGGGTTTATATAATGGACATAAGAGGATTCTCATTGGTTTCTATATTTGAGTCGAGATATGCGGGTCCGCAAATATAGTCGTTCGCGCTGACTAGGTCAATTCGGACGAAAAGGCTCGTAACTAGTCGTTATGTCGGACAGAAGGGACATAACGGGCATAGCTCCAGATATTATAGGCATTGATGCTACTCGACAAATGTCGGGCAAGGGACTTCGCGTGGCGGGCGATCCGCGCTCGTCGTCGGCTCGGCAAGTTTGAGGACCTCGATCGAAGACTCGAGTCTTGAGGAGATGAGGTTTCCCGACGAGCATTCGGGCAGTCCAGAACAGTAGCCCCCCTAAGTTGTTGCGTTTGTGGGCGTGATGACTTAAATTGTGCAACCAAGGTCGTTTTACCCGAGGGTCATTGTCGAGAAGATAAAAAGTCTGGAGAATTTGAAGAGTTCCCGCATGCGCAGCCTCGAGCCGCATGCATTAATGGATTGGCAGGCCTAGGGACTAGGGTGCAATGATGAATTCCCTAGGTTTCCTAAGCGTGCAATCCCACGTGCGGGGCGTAGGTCTATAAAAGGAGCGACTACTCCTTATTCGTGGACTTTAATTCGTCTGAATTCATTCGCGTGTGCTCGACTTCATCGTTCATCAATTCGAGGAACCTGACTTGCGTCTTTCAGAGTTTCTTCCGCTTCACGCTGCCGCATCAGTACTTGATTCTTCATTAGTGACACTTTGATCACTCTTTAAACGGTATGTTTCTGAATCCTTCGTTCAATTTCAATGGATTAAGTTTGAAATCCCTGTTTGTACATATAATGCATGCGGTTAGGGTTTTCTTTTCTGGGTTTTTCTTGGCGGTGAGCGGTTGCTCTGCCGGCCTCTGGTGTTTTTTGACACTGGAGTCCTTTTGTGCATTTTTCTCTCGAAATGAGGGATATCACTATGAACGGTAGTCCGTTCCTTAGAGAGGGTTGTTGAACGAGGAAGTGGATCCTCGTTTTTAATAGCCCTTACACTTGATTGGTAGTGGAAGGGTGGCTTTGACGTTAATGTCGAGCTCACCGACTTCCTCTGCTTTTCAGGTATCATGGCGGATGATAGCCGAGAAAGTAGTTCTAAAGGTTCGAAGGGTTCCGAACGGGAATATTCCAATTTTACCACTGACAAGGAAGGTACTTCGGGTGAGATCCTGAGGGAAGGTTCTCCTTCTGTAACACCCCAATTCTAACCCTCGTAATTAATAATAAAATCAGAGTTTCAAAATTTCATCCAACATAAATTGAGGCATCACATATTCGTGTTTTCATCATTTTGCATTATAATGCACATCACAAAAATCAAAAGTCGGATATACCGATTCATATCATAAATCATCATATAAACATATGATTATTCACAGCACAGCGGATGTGTTCACAAAATATACATATCATCATGTTATCATCAATACATAAAGTTATAACATCATAAGATAGTATACATAAACTATCCTATCAAAATAATAACGTCGCCCAAAACCCGAGTGTTACTACGATCAGAGCAGAGCGACTCAAAATAAAGAGACTCAAGTTAATCCTCATCATCCTCGTGGATCACCTGCACGTTACCAATATAAAGGCAACAGCGAAACAAGTAAAGGGTGAGATACTCCAAAACATATAATTAAAGGCATGATAAAATATATAAATAGTTTTGGAATTATAATTGATATAAGTTAATAAGAGTATGCCAACATATATTAAAATCTTACATACTTTAAATTAGCATTTAGTGTATAAAATTAACACTTTAATTTCGTCACACAATCATTATACTCATATCAACACAAAGTATCATATATCATCGCAATTCAACATAAGCCATCAATTAAAACCCAACGCCAAACGACTCAAACATAAACATAACTGACTCCATGAGACACGACTATGTTATCCATGTGGTACCCGTCGCTTTGTCCATAATTAGGAACATTTGGCATAAAGCCCATCGTCGCTTGGCATAAAAGCCCTCGTCGCCTATGCAATGTATGTGACTCGACAATACAACATCACAAATACGACACAACAAACAACATCATCATCGCTCATCAACATTGACATAAAGTCCACATCGCCATATTTATACACATCAAGATAAACATATCATCGCATCACATATCATCAAGTATTCATTATAAATACACCGCGCAAACATCATGTTTAATCACACCACATTATTATCAATTTATTTACCAAATTTCAAATACGAAAAAATAGTCAAACACCAATAATCGTCGCGAAAGTCATTCTTAATAACCGGCATTAATCATAATCATCAACATCGCAATCGGATTGTCCATACGTGACTTAATTCGACTAAAACGCAATCCGATTCAATTTAACCGTAATTTAGCCTATTTCGGGTCATTTCGTAAAAACTCGAAATTTCGAAAAACTAACCTCACCATTATGTTCTACACGTCGAACTTAGCTAGTACGTCAATTTTCGTTGAATTCGGAGCAACTTGTTTCGTCGCCGAAATTACCGAAATCGGAACATAATCGGGTTCCAAATTTAATCGGCTAAGTTATGTCCTAATTATATTTTATTAATACCAACTAGTAGTATAAGAAATTTGGAAAAAGGGGAGAAATAGAAGCAAATTACATAATTATGCAGTTAACAGAATTATGCAGAAGACGGAAACTCAAAATACAGAAAACAGAAAATGGCATATTTCTGTTTCTTCTCCCAGCATACAGGGACGCACGTCCCAGCACCCCAAAGGGGAGGAGGCGGATGCCCTAGAGGGTGGGACGGTCGCCCCTCATGGTGAGGTGGGCGCCTCCCATCTCCTTCTTCCTCCAATTTTCTTTTTTCCCTGTTATCTCATCGCAGGTAGTGTTTTCTGGTTTTCTTTTACAGTTTCTTATTTCTTTCCATTCTAGCAATTATTCTTACTAGCTTAGCAATAAAACACCAACAATTCATAATCCTAACTCAACCTTTCTAAGTTATTTCAACAATCACTCAACCAAAACTCATGAATCAAACTATCAATTTTTCCCTAAATCCAAAATATATCACCAAACCCTAACTATGTGAAATGGAAGATCAAACCCCTTACTTTAAAAGCTTGGATGATTTCAAGATGGTCCAACCAACTTCAACTCCTAGCTTGCTCTTGCTTTTCTTCTTCTTCTTCCAAAACCCTCTAGTTTTTCTTTCTAAGTTTGGTTTAGTGTTGTTATGGAAGGAAATGAGGAAATAATGGTTTTATTTTTCCTACTACTAGCCAAGGGTGTACACCCAATTCTCAACAATTAGTCCTCACACCCCTAACTTGTCTTATTAATTAACACATTAATAATATCTAATAATGTTATTAACTCAATTAATTAAAATAACTCTGGGAAATTAAATATTGCTCCGAATAATATTTTACCGAACCGAACCGAACATCGCCTAATATATTAACAGATATATCGATTAATATAAATATTCTCGTCGCTAAAACAATCATCTAACGGTAACTCAAAAATATTAATATAATATAATATTAAATAAAACGGAGCATTACACCTTCCGCCGAGATATCGACCGGCGGTCCGTCGTCAACATTAGCATGGGTCGGGATCCAAGATTCAATCACCTGGGTGGCTCTGGATGTTCGTTTGAGGGGGTCACACTTTACTACCCGTCAAGATGAGGTGTTCGATGAGGTGGCTTGGTATTGCCCGGAGGATGAGGATATGAACGGAGAGGGGGGCCAGAGGATTGGGCAATATATATCCCAGCGGCGTACATCGGATCTGTTCGACATATGAAGTCGACCGCATTCTAGTATTCGATATCTGGTTTAGGGAGTTGAGATTTCGCCTTCCGTTCACTGATCTGCAAGTGGCGATTTTCGACCACCTTCGCCTATCTCCATCTCAACTCCACTCGAATGCGATCGCTTTTATTCGGGCGTTCGAGATAGTGTGCGAGTACTTAGATATTGGTGTTACTCTTCCCTTGTTTTTCCATATATTTTGTCTTCATAAGAGCTCAGATAATACAGACGGAGTAGTTCGGTGGAGCCGGGTGTTGTTTCGACAACATAATGGAAAACTCTTCAAACCTTATCAAGAGTTTGTCCGATTTTTCAAGGACGAGTTCATGTTAGTCCGACCAATTTCATGCGGTCTGGGATTATGGTTCTCTGAAGTTGAACGAGCATGGGGAGAAAGTGTATCGGCTCGTGTCCAGATTTAACTTTCACTGGAACGCGGAGCATTTTGAGCGAAGTGCTGACCAATATGTTTGGGTGAAGGAGGGACTGGATGCCGAGGATTTGACCAGTCTTGGCGTGTTGTTGTCTTATGTCGAGGGTCTTGTCCCGGTCCAACGCATGGAGAGAAGGGGAAAACCACTCGTCAGAGAAGATGGGGGTTACTTTTTCGAGCCTCTGCTCATCAATGTAAGGGATCTCCTTCTTAGTGAAGATCCTAAGGCTTACTTGGGTAGATTTCAAATTCTTGCATCTTTTCTTCTTTTGTTATTGTTGAATATATCATGTTTCGTCTGATCCTAATGTGAGTTTCTTTTGTTGCAGCTAAGATGAATCCCTCTATGGAGCGTATTTCTCGAAGCTCGCTGCAGCAGAAGAAAAAGGGGAGAGGATCACATAATGATCTGGGGGCCAGTTCTAAGTCCGACCCGGGGAAGGTGTTCGCAAGTTAGACGGTCGAGGCTCTATCCCCTCAACATACCCCCTCGAAGAACAACAGGGCTCAAGTTGATGGCAGTATGGTGGATCTGACTGGGGAAAGAGGCAAGGGGAAATTTGATCTCCCGCCCTGTTGGCTCGACCGCACCTACTTTAACAACACGAGCGTTAATCTGCCGCGAGCGGAATCTCTCTTGTTGGAGGAAATGGATCGGCCATCAAAGAAGGCAGCTCTTTCCAAGTATTCGGGAGCGTGGATGCGCATTTTCGAGATGACGGCAGCCTATTCCGAGTTAGGTCAGTCTCCCGAGGTTGAACTTCGAGAGCTCATGGCCCAACTAAAGGAGACGAGGGAGGTTGCTAAGGGTCGGGAGGATAAGTTATCTGCTGATCTGAAACGGGTCATAGAGTAGTGTGATGCAACTCGGAAAGATAGGAAGCAACTAGACGACGAGGTCGCGCGTTTAAAGGCTGACCTTGCTCTAATTGAAGGGGAGCCCGAGGATACTGCAAGGCTAAAGACCCAGGCTGATCTGATTGGACGCATTCAATTGGCCTATGATGATGCAATGGTCGCTTCTTTTGAGAGTTTTAAAAATGCACTGGCCCAGGTACGAGTCTTGAATCCGGGCGTAGAGTTAGTGACCGACAGAATGAGAGTCCATTTCTATGTTGAAGATGGTGAGATAAAGAAGCCCGACTTCTTCGACGAAATGGTCGTGGAAGAGACTCCTCCGCAACAGACTCCCGGAAACGTCCCTGATCAGCCTGCTGAGTAATTCTGATTTATTGTTCTTATTATGTTTGTTTGGGTGAGGCCCATTTATGTAATGGATAATTTTCGACCTTTGTTGGTCGTTTTTTATTAAATTTATTTTGTTGGGGTGGAGTCCCCATTGTAACTCCAAGACAAATTCGGTCCTTGTGGCTGTAATTATCTAAGTGTTTTGTGTTATTTATTCGTTGTATGCATGTGATACTTTATATTACGGGGAGGGAACACTCGTTATTAGTGTATGGTCTTTGACAATGTGGGGAGACTAGTCAAAGCGGGCCAATTTTTTGTCGAACTTATTCTGGAACTCAAGCTTTGATTAAAGGCCTGATGTCGGTGGCGTGAACGTCCCATCGCGATTTAAGTGTTATGTCGGGCGAGGTACTTAGATAACGGGGCTCGTTTTAGTCCCCCGTGTCGAGGCAGAGGTCTAGCTCATTAGGTTAATAGAGTGAGTATCTTTTTATGTGCCATGATGCCACGCAACGCTGGTACCGGGGCGAGCGTATGATGTCGATCTATAAGCACCTGGATGGTTTCTTGAGGTGTATCGACTGTTAGTGTTTTAACTATAATATTGTTAGAGTTTTTCTATGTTCCATGATCGAGTAAGTTGTTCCCCTTGTAAATTTTCTAAGTAGTAGGCCCTTATTCGTTTTTTCGCATAGACACGGTAGGGACCTTCCCAGTTTGCTGCGAGCTTCCCTCCGGTGGATCTCTTAAGGTTTCGCTTAAGGACTAAGCTTCCAACGTCGAATTCACGGGGAATGACTTTGGCGTCGTATTAGAGGGTTATTCTTTGTTTGAGCGATGTTTCTCTAAGGGAAGCCCCCGTTTGTATCTCTTCGACCAGGTCGAGTTCTTTCCTCAATGATTGTTCGTTCATCTCCACATCGAGGGGAGATTCGGTTCTTCTTGAAGGATCGAAAATTTCTATTGGAATGACTACTTAGATTCCATAGATGAGTCGGAATGGGGTTTCCCCGGTAGAAGAGTGGGGAGTTGTTCGATAGGCCCAGAGCATGTTGTGTAACTCCTCGACCCATTTATTCTTTGATTCGTTCAATCTTCGCGTGAGTCTGCGCATATGACCTGAAGCGGATTCTGTGCCCGCTCGTTGCGGGTGTTCAACCGAGACGAAATGTTGCATGCTTCCGAGATGGGCGATAGAGTTTTGGAAGTTTTTATCGGTGAACTGTGTCCCATTGTCGGTGCCTATGGCTTGTGGAATATCGAACCGATCTAATACGTTTCTTTTGTAGAAATGTAGGATGTTTTGGGCGGTGATTTTGACCAATGCTTTTGCCTTTATTCACTTGGTGAAGTAGTCGACACACATTATTAAATATTTGTTTTAGTATGCTCCCAGGACGAACGGTCCGAGGATGTCAAGACCCCACCATGAAAAAGGCCATGGAGAAGAGAGGGACTTGAGCTCGCTCGGGGGAGCCAGGTGCATGTGTCCATGTCGTTGGCACTTGTCACATTTCTTTACGTGTTCCTTGGCGTTGATCTGCATGGTCGACCAATAGTAATCGGCCCAAAGGGCTTTTCGGGCTAGTGATTTGCCCCTTAGGTGTTGGGCGTTGATGCCCTCATGTATTTCTTTCAATATGTGTGACACTCTTGTTTCTTCGACACATTTGAGAAGGGGGACAAAATAACATCTAATGTTGGATCAGTGATGATCGATAGTGGTGCCGAGGGTTGAGGGATGATGGGGCCATCAGGTTGATTCTTAGATTTCTGGTCATCCATGAGGAAATCTTGGTCAGCATCATCTTCAGAATCTAGGGATGCGGTTCTACCATCCCTGTGATCAAGGGTGTCCTCTAGACGAGGAGGGGGAATAGTCTTGTCCGTTTTTCGGGCAGGCAAGAGATTGGTCTTGCCGAAAAGAAGTTGATCATTGATATCGTCCATCTTGTGAGGAGTTTCGAGAGTATCTTTGATCTTCTGGTATCGAGATGATGAATGAAGAAGGGGAAAATAGTTCCCACAAATGGCGCCACTGATTTGAACAAGTGATCAGAATCAGAGACGGTCAGAACGATAAATGGTCCTTCAAGCAAGTTGATGATGAGGAGGGGGTGTTGTACCTGCAAGGCATTCCGATGCTAAAGTAAGCAAATGATCAATATGAAGATAAGAAAATATTAGGGTTGTTAGAGTAAGAATGTGATACCTTGCCCTCAAAGATATGAGGGTTTATAATGGACATAGGAGGATTCTTATTGGTTGCTATATTTGAGCTGAGATATGCGGGTCCGCAAATATATTCGTTCGGGCTGACTAGGTCAATCTGGGCGAAAAGGTCTGTAAATAGTCGTTATGTCGGGCAGAAGGTGAAACAACCGGCTGAACATCATCCGATAACTGTATCAATGAAGTCGCCATCGAACGTTTTTTATCTCGCAAAAGGAGAAAGGCAAACGCATCGCGAAAACCTAAAAGGGATAAGGCACGGTCTTGCGACCGAGAGGTAGGGTAAGGGAATCTATTACGCGAAGGGAAGGTATTAGCACCCTACACGCCCGTAGTACTCTACGGTATCCACTTCTACTTTCTGTCTAATGGGTGTGTTTATATCTATTTGCTACTTAATTACTACATCTGAACGGTAAAAGAAAATGCATGTGAAAGAAAAGAAAATAAAAGAAAACACGGAGAAAAGAAGGAAATATTTACAAAGTTCGCTCGGTCGAGCCCCGTGACAAGATGCCTACGTATTCCCGCGTGCAATGGGAAAGTCAGAGCGCCGTAGTTCGGCTCACTTGTTTTGGTGTGTTTTATGTTTTTTACTTGTAAAAGGTTTTAAACACAAAAAGAAAGAAAGCGCGCAAAGGCGAAAAGAGTTAGTGTTGGTTGGTTGTTTTTACCTTGAGAAAGGAGTTTAAACCATTATTAAGTGTTTTGTTTTCAAGAGAAAAAGAAGTTTTAGTTTTAATTACATGCAAAGATGCAAAAAAGAACTAGCAAAACAAAAGGAAACTAACTAGTACTAGCCCTAGTGTTGTCATGCAAAGATTGGACTTATGGTTGAGGATGTAAGGGAATCCCTACCTATGTCAACATGCAAAGGATGTAAATCCTAATGTCTAGGCTCAAGAATCTATCCTAACCGAGCAGCCCTACGGGAAAGCTATCCTATATCCGTCTTGGTTGTGGAACCAAGGGATGCAAGGGGATGAAGCAAGCAAGTGCTTTGGCAAAAGCACACAAACAATGCAATGCAAACAAACAAATGACACACAAGCGCAGGAAAGGAGGAAGTCCCATAGCCTCGAGAACGAGCATACCGTGAGTCAACCAGAGCCGACACATCCAATTCTGTTTGAAGAGCAAATGATGCGAGTTCAGCAGTAAATGCGAACCCCAGGAAAGCGTGGAGAGTCAGAATAGGGGACTCTTGCCACTTTTATTGACTCGATAAAGAAAGCGACACGATTCGCGTGTGCGGAGCTGACACGGACTAGAACTGTGCGGGGGTTCGTTGCTGACCCTGCCTTCCGCTTGCCCATATATCAATGACTCGATGACATAAAATATAAAAAGCGGGACTTTGCTTAGTGGTACCACGTCGGGCGCCCTAACCACTGACCTATGCAAGCACAAAATGTAAACACTTGAAAGCTACCTCCCTATGATGGAGGATTTAAAACAAACCATACAACACACGTAATTGCCCTAAACGGGTCTTTAAATAAACCGGAGGGTTCCGAACATGCTCCAACTACGGAAGCCCCTTCATGCATCTCTATTCCTACTTCTCATGGCAAAAGAAAGTGTAAAGCCCTACTTCTCATGATATCTAGGAAAAGTCAAGAGAATGCAATAAATAGTGTAGCAAGTACGAACGGATATAGAATCCGAAGCACGCAAGCTAGCGAAATAATCCGAATACTTCAAGTATGCAGCCATGCAACAAAAGTAAACCGGTGAGAATTGCTCAAAGCATCAATACAAGCGGAATACGTGTCGATACGCATCCGAAGCGACAATGCCTGCAAGAACGGGATAATACAAGCAAAACAAGATAGGAATAGTGCACACGTGGGTGTACAAACTCAACCAAAACCTGCAAGAGAAATCAGATGGATATGCATGGAATGAAAATCGAGCGATAAAACCAATGTCCATAGTAAAGAGATGAATGAACATGCGAGGAATGCAAATCGAACGATAAAACCAATGTCCATATCAAGGTAATGATGCATGAACATGCGAGGAATGCAAATCGAAGTGATAATTCCAATATTCAAATACATGTGAAAATGCATGAACATGTGAGGAATGCAAATCGAAATCGATAAAACCAATGTTCAAATACATGTAAAAATGCATGAACATGTGAGGAATGCAAATCGAAATGATAATTCCAATATTCAAATACATGTGAAAATGCATGAACATGTGAGGAATGCAAATCGAATCGATAAAACCAACGTTCAAATACATGTAAAAATGCATGAACATGTGAGGAATGCAAATCGAAGTCGATAAAACCAATGTTCAAATACATGTGAAAATGCATGAACATGTGAGGAATGCAAATCGAAATCGATAAAACCAATATTCAAATACATGTAAAAATGCATGAACATGTGAGGAATGCAAATCGAAATCGATAAAACCAATGTTCAAATACATGTAAAAATGCATGAACATGTGAGGAATGCAAATCGACATGATAATTCCAATATTCATGTAAATGTATTATTTAGAAATGAATTAGAATTAATAAAAAATATTAATAAAAAATATTAAAAAATGTCAATAATATTCTAATATCCTAAAATGTCAGCATATGTTTTCTATGTGTTTTTTATGTGTCGAAATAATCGAAATCGGGTGCTAAATTGAACTAAATGTCAAAATTGTGAAGTATGAACAGGGGGGTGTAAACCAGATTCTATGTTTTAAACTAAATCTAATTGTATGATGCGCTGGACCCAGAAATGCAGGGGGTGAGAATCAATAACACTAAGCGCCCAGTCCAAAATTGCCTAAGCCCAGTTACGTTTTTGTTAAGTCCAGTTTCTGTTTTTTGTCCAAGCACTATTGGTTATTATATTTTTTTATTCAGATTCATTTTTTTATTAAATGTCACATTTATTCATTTCTTATGTCACGTTTTTTATTTATGTAGAATATACTTATGTCAATAGGTCAATATAATTAAAGTTATATTTCAGATTTTTATTATTTTTGAATTACAACAAGATGCCATGTGTCAAGATCCGGACGGTGGTATGGAAAATACATGAACCAGTAGGGAATGCCACGTGTAGGATCTCAATGCTACAAGAATGCACCGGAACCTCTTCTCCGATGAGGGTGACCGAAAAACGATTTTTCGTGAATGGCCCCGTATGATACTACTTGACTCGAATTTTATAGATTCAGGATCCAAATCTCGTTTCTACTAAAACACATTCAAATACAAGGATGTCCATACATGAGTTTCGAGATCACTTACTCGACGGAGTTCGTCCGCGCGCCTTGAATCTTGCACGAGGAAGATGAGAATTCATGTTTCCGCTCAAGATCTCTCGATGAATGAAGCTTTCTTGTTCTTCTTCAACAAACCTTGCAACTTATGCTTCCGATGGCGCATCCATGGCGAGAGAATGGCGAGAGAAAGTGAAATGATTCTTGATTGCGAATGTTGGTCCGCTTACTACGCAGCGACGAGGAAAGTGCCAAGATGATGAGTTTTGCACCATGACGATCAACGAGAAAGAAGAGAAGACAATGGCGGTCGATGTGTTCCGATAACCGATTCTTTTGTTTTCTGTCATTGATCGTGAATGGAGGCGAGGGAGGAAGAGAGAATTGCGAGGAGAGAGGGTGCTGGCGAGAAAGAAGGAAGAGAATGAATGGTGATGAGCAGATCCACACGATGAAATCCAGAGAGAAAGCGGAGACCGTAATTTCCGATCAAGCCATGGCAAAGAAAATACCGAAAATCTTTAGCACATACGAGAGAGTGGAAGATCGGAGGATTCTGTTACGGCGGAGGGTGGTTGAAGATGATGGTTGTTACAGGAAGAGAATGGAGATGAGTGGTGGCTGCGTGAGGGTGTCCGCGAGAGGAAAGTGATGAATGAAGGTGATGTAACCGATTGGCTTTTGGGAGAGAGAAAGAAAATGGTGGATGAGAGTGTTACTGTTAGTGTGTATAGTGTGAAAGGAGAAGAATTGGTGGTTAAGAAGAATAATAAAAAATGGTGATGGTGAAAAAATGTGTGTGACTGTTACAGTTGTTATCATTCTGTTAGAGTGGAGTATGGAGAGGAAAAAAAGAAAATGAGTGGGAGAGTGATAGTTAGAAATAGAGAGAGAAAAATAATGGTAGTTACAGTGGATAAGAGGAATGAGAGAGGATCGAGTGAATGGTGGGTGTTGTTATTTTTTTATTGAAAAATGCTAACAGTAATAGAAATGCAAGTGTGAGAGTGTGTGGGAGAAGAATGTGGGTCGAGAGGAAAATTGGTTGCTGTCATGAAAAAGAGAGAGCCAGCGAGTGAATTTTGTGAGAAGAGAGAGTTCTGTTATCATTATAACATTGCTTGCCACGTACACAACAAATACACTCATGCCCATATCCTCCTCTTCATGACTCTATAACTCGGAATACGAGCCCTTTCGAAATAAAGTCGAAAGACAAAAGTCGTAGACTACCCTTTCATGAACAGTTTCCATGTTGAAAGTTTTTCAAACCGACACCTCTGGCACGCTTTAAATCGATCCCGAAGTCATGACGTCACCACTACTTGCGTTATCGCGGAATTTTTCTAAACATCACTTGCCATTTGCTCATGCCGGATGCGCTACTTTATGGATTCATAACTCTTTCGATACTCGACCAAATGACGTGAACTCAGCACCGTTGGAAAGCTTGCGTGACATACAACAACTTTGTAGTTCGACAAAAATCCATACGAAGCTTAAATCTCGGAGAAAAAAGTGTTTGAAAATTGTCACGTGAGTGTTCGATGAAATGCCTGGCTGGGCAAGTATTGTGCATGTCATGCGGCAATTTCCAACTTCAAGCCATTACTTACGGCGTTCTGTATCTCCCAGCTCCGACGTCCGAAACGAAAAAGTTTCTAAACGGAACTTGTAGAGGACACGGCAAACTTCGTCTTTCGTGTTCGGAATTTTTCCGTGCGGCGATCGGATCAACGAGGAAACATCTCTGAACATGCGTACGCCAACTGTTCGATGAAATGCGTCTTGACCATGGCAAAAAATTGCATGTGCTGTCTTGCATTTTAACAACTTCATGCTGCAAACTACGGCGCTCCGTTTCTTCCAGCTCGGACGTCCGAAACGAAAAAGTTTCTAAACGGAACTTGTAGATGGAATTACGAACTCAAACTTTCATGTTCGGAATTTCTTCGTGCGGCGACCGAATCATTGACGAAAACAGCCCTGAACATGTGCACAAAAATACTCGAATTTAACAAACATAATGAGTTCCTATTTTCTGAGCTTTATAACTTCCGATCCGAGTCCCGAATGAATTCAACTCCTTCAACAAAGTTTTAGACCGCCGTGAGATGAACAACTTTCCAGTTGAGCATTTTTCGATTTGGAGCCACGAACTATGATAAAATCGACCCTGAAGCTGTCAGCAAAAGCATAGAAACAAACACTTCAAAATATTTCTAAGTGTTGAGATTTGAGGAATGATAAATCGTAACTTCCGAGCTCCGTAATTTTTTATCCGTTTCCCGAATGGATTCGATTTCTTCTGCAAAGTTGTAGATTGCCATTAAATGAACAACTTTGATGTTGAACTTAATTCGAATCGACGCCTCGAAACACGTGTAAATTGCCTCCGAAGTCGAGCGCTTGAACATGTTAAAAACACTCAAAATTTTACTAAGTGTAAAACTTCAAAAGTTATGAACTTCAAATTTCGGCGCTGTATAACTCGAAATCCGGGCATTTCTGAAAAAATATTCACAGTGACAAAGTCGGAGTACGAAATGCGCTCTTTCCAACGACTATCAATTCACAAACTTCTGACCACAGACGGGTAAGATACGGATGCGGCAACATGGCTCCGTGAACACAAAGTACCTTAAACTTAGAAAAATTTTCTAAGTCTAAAATTACTTAAAATGCAAGAAACCTCATTTTTACCCGATTCTTTCGACTTTTCTCGACAAATGACTGCATTTTCTCGAATGTCGACTTTTGACCACAATTTTGACCCGAAATTCCGCCCGGTCAAACTTTGACTTTTTGTTGACTTTCTGATACACGCGCTCAAATATCATTTTATCTGTTCGTTTGATTTTTCGATAAATCTCGAGATCGATAAGCCAAATATCAATGCTTCACAACTCACGGAAGGCCATAGAATCGTTCGATTCAAATATCCGACCACAACACACTGTAGCTTGAAATTGTAATCAGCATCCACCTGATAGACGATCAGAACTCCAAAACCTCAACTCGCGAGATAATAATCAGAAGTCTCTGGACACACATCTTGTATACTGAGAGGATGCTTGAATTGATGTAACCTCAAATATTCAACTTTTGAGAAACAAACCTCTTCGTAATGATGATTCATACGATTGGAAAATCTCAAACCCATGATCAATGCATGAATGATATGTATGCGATGCACCTATTAATTAAGTGTTAGCCAATTATTTATAAAAAAAAGTGAAGAGGGAAATTTTGGGGTACAACAGTTGCCCCTATTCAATCATCCTCTAGCTTAGAGCGAGATTGGCGCCGCCTTCGGCGACAAGGTACGAGGTGATTGAATATCAAAACGGACCCAGAAATTTACACTTTGAATCCCAAAAGCTGCATCAATAGATAGGTGTGGACATTCCAAAATTCTAAGGAACCTCACTGGAGAAAAGGAGCATGTTGCGCCAGAGCTTAACTGGGCCACAACCAAAGAAAGCACAGAATAAATGCTGAACTCTGTGAAGGCAGGTACAAGTGCTAACCTGGCCTAAGAAGAATTGGCCTCTACCCAATTCAATCCGCAATGTCAGGGGAGAACTGACATGCAAGCGGAAGCAAAGACTTGATACACTGACTAGACTACCACATTACGCCAGGGAATAACCGGACGGGTTAGTGATGCAAAGGCTAGAAAGTGTCGAGTAGGCTTATCGACTCGTAACGCTACACTCGAGAAGGGAGACAAAAGTGGGTATTTGTTCCGAAAGGCACAAGAAATGTTGAACTCGTGAAGGCGTACAAGTGCTAACCTGACCTAAGAAGAATTGGCCTCTACCCAATTCAATCCGCAATATCGGGGGAGCGACACGTGGCGGAAGCAAAGACTTGATACATCGACTAGACTACCACACGCCGGAATAACCGACGGGTTAGTGATGCAAAGGCTAGAAAGTGCCGAGTAGACTCCAAGAGGAGAAAACAAGAGTATTCTTATTCTCAAAAGACCCACAATGCCGTGGAAGGATGGTCATGCAAGTGGAAATAAAGACTAGATACACCAAGTAGACTAACCACATTTACGCCGACAACTCGCGGGTTTGTGATGCAAAGGCTAAAGGTGCCGATTAGGCTTTTATCGATGACAAAAACAAGAGTATTCTTGTTCTCGAAAGACCCACAATGCCGAGGAGAACCGATATGCAAGTGGAAATAAAGACTAGATACACCAAGTAGACTAACCACATTTACGCCGACAAGGGTTTGCGATGCAAAGACTAAAGGTGCCGATTAGTTTTACGGACTCGCAGACTCGAGGAGGAAAGACAAGTGTAGGGCTTGCTGTCAAGACGTGTTGTAGGTGGCAGTTCCAACACTACTCGGAAAAAGATGGACATATCGCGCCGGAAGAAACCGGGACACAACGGATTCCAAAAGAAACTTGACATTGCTGGGGATGAAATGCATTTTTGACCTGTAGTCCTATGAGATGTATGACTCTTTTATGGGATTATGTCAATGTAATGATGCATGCTTGCAAGACATATATGAAGTGAATGAAATAAGAACTCAGTCGGGGATTAGAGCATCGAGGAATACCCAAAAAAATCTCTCAAGACAACTGAATCTTGTTTGATGAGCCTACTGAGGAAATGATGCCACGGGAGACCTGTCAGTTGGACAGAGGTCTGCTTGGGGAAATAGAATATACGCTCCTAGAAACGATCTTCCACCGTTACCCATCACAACTCTAGCTGGGGAGACAAAGATATGTCAACTGCTGGGGATGTCAAGAGATGAGAACCCTCTAGGGAGGATCATCTGTGGACAATATGCGACTCATTGGGGGATCAAACGCCCGATCAACAATCCAAATAACACATCCATAGGGAATACCAGGATACAACACACTTGCGACTTTGGAGAACATCCACTAGGGACTTTCACTGAGATAAATATTGTCAACCCGTACCGGGGATTGGTACCATGTTCTACAATAAGGATTTGTCGATAACAACATCTGCTAGGGAGATTCACCAAATATGGTATCTTGATGACAAAAGCTACATCCGATTCTTTGTTTCACTCGGGTTTTCTCGTCCATGCCATCAAAACGAGATATTGAATTTCATTGGAGGATGGCATGAGGGCACCAAGTCGTGAGATACGATAATGGAAGAAAAATCCATAAGAGGGAGCATCGTCGGTCAAGGACGAACTCGAGGGAAAGGACACCCGTGCGAGGATGAACTTGTAGGAAAAGAAGAAGAGGACGCGGACGAAGACGAACCCGCGAAGAAAGAACAAGACAAATATGAAAACGAACTAATAAGGAAAAGAGAACGTCGGTGTAAACGAACTCGCAAGGAAAGAACATCCAGAAGATGAACTTGCAAAGGGAAGAGAACGTCTAGTTAAGACGAACTTGGGAAGGACATCTGTGAAGATGAACTTGCAAAGAGGAAGAGAACGTCTAGTTAAGACGAACTTGGGAAGGACATCGTGTGAAGATGAACTTGCAAAGGGAAGAGAACGCCTAGTTAAGACGAACTTGGGAAGGACATCCGTGTGAAGATGAACTTGCAAAGGGAAGAGAACGCCTAGTTAAGACGAACTTGCGGGGAAGGACATCGTGTGAAGATGAACTTGTAAGGGGAAGAGAACGTCTAGTTAAGACGAACTTGGGGAAGGACATCGTGTGAAGATGAACTTGCAAAGGGAAGAGAACGCCTAGTTAAGACGAACTTGGGGAAGGACATCCGTGTGAAGATGAACTTGCAAAGGGAAGAGAACGTCTAGTTAAGACGAACTCGCATTTAACTTTACCAAGATGATGACATCGAAGGAAGTGTCCGCAAGAACTATAATATCCCTCGTGCCAAAGGCGGGTATAATTCTTCAAGAGTATCAAACATTTGGATTACCACACACCAAGTATGGATACCCAAAGGTCTGGAAAGGTAATGCAAACACGGGTAAGATAACCGACGGTTTTGCACAAACGAAGAGCGTGCGACGCATTGCGAAAAATAAAAGACAATAAGTAAAAGCTTGAATCAAGAAGAACAAATCATCCTGACAAACTTCTAAGGACCCAATTTGGAGACCATTTCTGTATAGCAGCGGACTCAACGGAGAGGACCCTATATTGAAGAGTATTCTTCAAGATATAGGAATTCCAATCAAATGAGTAATCAGACATCTGTAATCTGTCACCCATACGCCACTTTCAAACCCCGAGTGAAACATGAATAGTCAACATGCCCCTGTGTCTCTGAAAGGATTGGCCAACCTTGACAAAGTTATCCCAGTCTTAATGAGCCCTGAAGGATATAATACCATTTTGAATGCCCCAGATTAAGATGATTCTTTGAAAGGCCGTTCAATAGATTTTCAGACAACGTGCCCCTTAGGACAATCAAGGTATTCATCTGATGCTCATTATGCAAGCTTACTGGATGTTTGAGCACCTGTTCATATGCAAAGAATGTTTTATCCTAAAAATGATAATTCTACTGCAAATCCTATGCTTGTCTTGAAACAAAAAGCTTTTGAAAAGATGTCGAAACATCGCAATTTTGTGCAGAAGATAACAAAAAATGGAATGATACCAACTCAAAGGTATTAGTAAGTCTCCTAGGAGTCAGGATACCGCGTTCTCAACACAGCTTAGCTTTCAAATTAACCCTGCTTCAGTTAGGACTTTTAAGGGTTGTAACGTGGCCTGGTTCACGGTTTTTAGAAAGAAAGATTTTTAGGCTCAAAATATTTGGTGCCCACCCCCTTCATGATATTCTCCGAACCTATGTTCAGTTAACTTGATGCGAGCAATCATCTCTCACAAGAGGAAGTTGAAAGTTGAGAAACCATTGTTGTTTCTTGGTCGTACAACTTTGGCTTTGTTAAGGACGAGGCTTCTTGGACACGATAGCCACTCACCCTTTCGCTTGGTGCCTGATCAACGACTTGGTTCTTTATTGAGGATGTTGTGTGATTATCCTCGCCTTTACGGCTTGCCAATTTGCTTTTTAACATTTGCCCTTTTATTTTGCCTAAGCGACTTATTTCCAAGTTCGACTTAGCGGGCTTTTTCTTTGTTTTTTTTTTTTTTTTTTTTTTTGAACCAGTCGTTGATCTTCACACTGTCTTTGATTTGCTAGATGTGATTGTGGCGATCCAAGTCCTCTTCAGATAAGGAGTTCCCGTTGGGGTATTGTCCTTCCATGATGCACATTGTTGTCAATTGAAACTTGACTGCTACAGTTTCTCAACCTTTGAAGGATAACCATTGTTATATCCTTTGAAATATACTCTTGATGAGTTTTGAATGCTCAATCTGATTAACTGAACACTACCCTGCCCCGGTTTTAAAATGCGGTTTTTTCTGAACAGAAGAAACTCCTACTTCAAGGCTCAAAGGGGGTTGACGAGGGTCTAACTCCCTTATATCTCCGGTGTTTGGGGATTTGAAACAAGGCCTGTACATCGTCAGTAGGGTTTTTATTTGAAAGCAATACCGTTTGAAATTCTTGGTATATTTTCGTCATCCTCCCTACAGAGGTTTTGCTTTATTAACAAGAGTTGGATATCAAAAACATTTGAAAACAATTAAAAGTGCATACAAATGGATTAGTTCAAGACAAACATATTCAATGCATTATGATAATCATTCAGAAGATGAAAATGTTCTGCATACAAGCATGTACTAAACAAACAAGAAAGATTACAAATGAGAATGCAAATGAATCTTGAAATTGTCGTTGAGGAGACTTGACTTGTTGCTTTTGATGATGCATTTTGAATTCTTGACATTTGCTGAGCTAGCGGAGGACCCGAACATGACCATCTGGTGTGAAACTGATAGCTTTTGCCTCAATCAGATCCTGTACCTTGCACTTGAATGCATGGCAATCTTCAATACTATGCCCCAAGGTTCCAGAATGAAACTCACAGCTAGCATTAGCATCGTAGTTTCTGGGCCGTTTATCCAAGGGAGGGGAGCAAATGCAGCTTGGGAACAACCAAATTAAGATCATTCAAACGGACAAACAAATCATAGCTCATAGGAATAACATCAAACCTCCTAGGAGCACGATTCTCTTGTTGTCTTTGATTACCGACGAGGCGCTTGATGAGCTGGGCGGTCGATTATCCCTCTTCGACGCACAAACTCGCTTTGAGGTATAGCAGCAGCATAACGGTCATATCAATGGAGCAAAATTGACTTGTATGC
The DNA here is from genome assembly GCA_021764765.1 of Vicia sativa. NCBI lineage: Eukaryota > Viridiplantae > Streptophyta > Magnoliopsida > Fabales > Fabaceae > Vicia > Vicia sativa. The sequence continues at coordinate 183,935,324 of CM038794.1, forward strand.
TCAACCTGGAAGTAAACCGGATAATCCCTTTGTCAAGGAAACTCAACCTCATTTTCAAGGTCACATCCTCAGATCATGACAGGTGTCCGAATGGAAATCACACCTAGCCATCACATCGCTCGAATAGAATCCCTTCGTGCATGACAAGAGTTTGGAGTTCAACCAATCGAAACTTGAGCACCGAGGAAGCAACGAGCATATGGCATCGAATAGGATCAAATTGCTTTTCGAGAGTGGCGACCATGGTTGAAGAGCTCTACCTTCTAGACCTTCTCGAACAATAGGAATTGGACGTGAACGAGGAGGCCTCGAATACGTGGTGATGGAGTAGATGCATGCCCGACTTTAGGGCTCAAAGAAAACCCCGAGTATAAGGAGGAATAACGACTCCCTGCTGAGGAAAAGGGTCATCTCCCTTTCTCAACAAGGTCCCTAAAATTTCCATCACCAAGCCTAGCTGAGTCTTCAACTGTTGGTTCTCTTCTCTCAAGTCTTGCATGTCCAGCATGAGAAATCCCATCTGTTCTTTCATCTCATCCAGTTCCCCGCGAAGTTGCTTCATCACTCGGTTTCAAACGCAGAATGGCACGGAGGCAAAGTTCACAATTCTGAGTAGAAAATACCAGATTTGAGTAAGAGAAATCCCAAGTTCAAATGCCTGTTATGCACAATGTATGTATATGCATGGTTACTGCATGATGCATGAAATGATCACTTCCAGAACATTCTTGCAATTTGTTATCAAACATCAAATAATAATAGGATAGTGACAACAATAATTATCAAGACCAGACACACAATCAGATTGAGAATCAACTGCTCAAGTGCATAGATGAACTAGAGTCATACAAGAGTCCACGATCACAGAGTATTGATACAAACACAATAGTGAGCGAACCCCACCCAACAAGCCTGGAGGTGATTCGTCGAATCAAATAACATTTGCAACTACTCATTTAGGGGCCACTTGCGCCTTGAGCGTAAGGATCTCGGCTACTAGCTTAGCCACATGAATGTCTCGACCCCTTAACATGGTGTATGCTGCATATTCTCCATCTTTAGCATATTGCCACTTAGTCTTCAAATCTTCAACCTCTTTAGAAAGGATAGTCATCTTACATCGACTTTGGGCTTCATCTTCAAGTTCTTTCCTTCTCTCAAGGGACTCTTTAGCATTGGATTCTTCCTTGGAGTCGCTTCTTTAAAACCCGGATTTCTTCACCATGCTTGATTTCAATTTCTCATTAGCTATCTGCATATTCTTCAACTTCTCTTGTACCGTCAAACTCTTTGGTCATCCGATCAAAGAAGAGGAACTACCACCTTGGCTCTCTTGGTTTCTTCAAGTAAGCCATAAGCCTTCAAAACTTGGTTTTTTCGATCTCAACAGATAACCTCTTTTTATCTTGAAGAGCAAATGCTAGGTCCATGGCTTGAGCTTGTTCCTTCAAAGTGAATTCTCCGATTGGAGTTGTTTGTAAACCTCAATACGCACGAAACCGGAGGAGAGATTACGGATGAAGAAGTAGTAGAAAAATCAGTACGGACTTTCAACCAAGGAACCAGTTGAGAATACAAAGGTGCTTCCTTTTGTATGGAAGCCGAATCTTGGAGACCCGATCTTTTAACCAATCTGTAAGAATCAAACATAATTTCCTTTTGGCCAAAGAAAACCGTGCCCTTTTGTGAACCGAGCTCCATGCAACGATAATGATTTAGCAAAACGGGTTCTCATCATTTGCAAAGAAGATAGTTTCCGTCAACCGACGAACAGTGGGTACTTCACCAAAGGATATCCTAGACGACGTGCCAATATAGGATTATAATCGATGCAACCTTTAGTTCCCATTAATGGTACATTTGGAAACTCCACAACTAGTAATGATCTCGTAACCGCTTGACATGGTATTCCAAACTATATCATATGAAGTGAATGCGATGATTCGGCTAGACCACTTCATGGTTTTAGCATAATCAACAAATGCCCCTCTCTTTGGAAAATGTGTGTCGAACCAACGATAAAGTAAAGGCATACAACCCATAACACCCCTTTGACCATGGCGAGTGAATGGCATAATATGTATCAGCCAAGATGGTAGGAACCGGATTGTCATTCATGAAAACAGAAATCGCAGCAACATCCACAAACTTCTCAAAAGAGGGAAAAATCATCATACCATAGATCATGACGGCTAAGATAGTATTGAAGTTTTTCCAACTACCAACCTTGGCAAATTCATCAGCTTTGACTAAAAGGAAGCCCAACGGAAGTCCACAAGTGCAATCTTTCGGAACCCAATTGTCCCTTACTTCACTAACGCGCAAACCAAGGACTTTAGCAATGGCTTCAAAATCAGGAGTACCCATTCTTTTGACGAAAGGAAAACTGCTTGTGATACTGATACCCAAAAGGAAAGAGTACTCCTCAAGAGTAGGTGCTAACTGATAATCTTGAAAGGTAAAACACCTGAGCTCACTATCATAAAACTGGAGTAGAGATTGCATGGCATAGAACTCATAATCCTCCATTAGTAACGGCAATATGTTCCCATGATCTTTTCGAACTCTTTCAATCGGATCCTTCATAAGAATACCTCGCTCTTACTTGAGATGTCGAATGCACGAAAGAGTATGAGGAAGTCTTCCTTAGGGCCTCAGTGTTGGTTTGATTGTTGGTATCCATCCTGATGTTGATAGTAAACCACAAGAAGTCCTGGAAATGATATGCATGCGGGGCTAGATAAAATAACATGTTTTTTCTGACATTTCTTTTAAAAATAAACATGCTATGATGCAAATACATTATGCATTGATCATGGGTTTACTACTTCCATGAACACTGATCAAACTGTTGCGCTGTTTCTATCGCTCGATTGAAGAAAAACCAAAAATCGGACAGAGTAACGGCTAGAAAATGCCACCGAATGATATCATAGTCACCAACAGAAAACATCAGATCATCAATAGAAAATACCAAGTCACCAACAGAACATAGTCACCAACAAAACATAGTCACTAACAGAACATAGTCACCATCTGTACCTGTAATAATCATGATCCCGCCCCACTCACAGGTGAAACTAAGGCTTGGGTAAGGTCAAGGTAACTCTGGATCTAGTTCGCCAGAGAAACTACCATCATAACACCTACGTGAAGATGATAGCCCCCTGATTAAACCTCCTCTGAAGCATGGACGACATGCCAGACTACAAGATCTACATCCGGTATCTGACATGTTCCACTCTATTCCTATGTGTTCCTATGTGTCTCTTGGCGGGTATGAGGCCTTTACCTCTTGTAACTCCCACCCAAATCGAAAAGATCACAGCAGAACCCAACCAAGATATGAAAGCAAGAATATGCCACATAGAATGCAATGCAAGCATACAAAGGATGGTGCGATAAAAGGTAAATAGATAAACAAATAAATAAACACCCAATAGACATGAAAATAAAAGCTAGGATCGACTGATCGGACCAGACAGTCTCCCGATCCCCTGAAGTCGCCGAAACAACCCTGAACATCATCCGATAATCAGATCAATGAAGTCGCCATCGAACGCTTTTTATCTCGCAAAAGGAGAAAGGCAAACGATCGCGAAACCTAAAAGGATAAGGCACGGTCTTGCACCGAGAGGTAGGGTAAGGAATCTATTACGAAGGGAAGGTATTAGCACCCTACGCCCGTAGTACTCTACGGTATCCACTACTTTGCCTAATGGGTGTGTTTATATCTATTTGCTACTTAATTACTACATCCGAACGGTAAAAGAAAATGCATGTGAAAGAAAAGAAAAAAAAGAAAACACGGGAAAAGAAGGAAATATTTACAAAGTTCGCTCGGTCGAGCCCCGTGACAAGATGCCTACGTATTCCCGCGTGCAATGGGAAAGTCAGAGCGCCGTAGTTCGGCTCACTTGTTTTGGTGTGTTTTATGTTTTTTACTTGTAAAAAGGTTTTAAACACAAAAAGAAAGAAAGCGCGCAAAGGCGAAAAGAGTTAGTGTTGGTTGGTTGTTTTTACCTTGAGAAAGGAGTTTAAACCATTATTAAGTGTTTTGTTTTCAAGAGAAAAAGAAGTTTTAGTTTTAATTACATGCAAAGATGCAAAAAAGAACTAGCAAAACAAAAGGAAACTAACTAGTACTAGCCCTAGTGTTGTCATGCAAAGATTGGACTTATGGTTGAGGATGTAAGGGAATCCCTACCTATGTCAACATGCAAAGGATGTAAATCCTAATGTCTAGGCTCGAGAATCTATCCTAACCGAGCAGCCCTACGGGAAAGCTATCCTATATCCGTCTTGGTTGTGGAACCAAGGGATGCAAGGGGATGAAGCAAGCAAGTGCTTTGGCAAAAGCACACAAACAATGCAATGCAAACAAACAAATGACACACAAGCGCAGGAAAAGGAGGAAGTCCCATAGCCTCGACAGTAACGAGCATACCGTGAGTCAACCAGGAGCCGACACATCCAATTCCTGTTTGAAGAGCAAATGATGCGAGTTCAGCAGTAAATGCGAACCCCAGGAAAGCGTGGAGAGTCAGAATAGGGGACTCTTGCCACTTTTATTGACTCGATAAAGAAAGCGACACGATTCGCGTGTGCGGAGCTGACACGGACTAGAACTCGGGGTTCGTTCTCGACCCCGCCTTGCCCATATATCAATGACTCGATGACATGAAATATAAAAAGCGGGACTTTGCTTAGTGGTACCACGTCGGGCGTCCTAACCACTCTGACCTATGCAAGCACAAAATGTAAACACTTACTGAAAGCTACCTCCCTATGCAGATGGAGGATTTAAAACAAACCGCACACAATTAGCACGTAATTGCCCTAAGCGGGTCTTTAAATAAATCGAGGGTTCCGAACATGCTCCAACTACGGAAGCCCCTTCATGCATCTCTATTCCTACTTCTCATGGCAAAAGAAAGTAAAGCCCTACTTCTCATGATATCTAGGAAAAGTGAAGAGAATGCAATAAATAGTGTAGCAAGTACCGAACGGATATAGAATCCAGAAGCACGCAAGCTAGCGAAATAATCCGAATACTTCAAGCATCGCAGCCATGCAACAAAAGTAAACCGTGAGAATTGCTCAAAGCATCAATACAAGCGGAATACGTGTCGACACGCATCCGGCGACAATGCCCGCAAGAACGGGATAATACAAGCAAAACAAGATAGGAATAGCACACGGGTGTACAAACTCAACCAAAACCTGCAAGAGAAATCAGATGGATATGCATGGAATGCAAATCGAGCGATAAAACCAATGTCCATAGTAAAGAGATGAATGAACATGCGAGGAATGCAAATCGAACGATAAAACCAATGTCCATATCAAGGTAATGATGCATGAACATGCGAGGAATGCAAATCGAAGTGATAATTCCAATATTCAAATACATGTGAAAATGCATGAACATGTGAGGAATGCAAATCGAAATCGATAAAACCAATGTTCAAATACATGTAAAAATGCATGAACATGTGAGGAATGCAAATCGAAATGATAATTCCAATATTCAAATACATGTGAAAATGCATGAACATGTGAGGAATGCAAATCGAAATCGATAAAACCAACGTTCAAATACATGTAAAAATGCATGAACATGTGAGGAATACAAATCGAAGTCGATAAAACCAATGTTCAAATACATGTGAAAATGCATGAACATGTGAGGAATGCAAATCGAAATCGATAAAACCAATATTCAAATACATGTAAAAATGCATGAACATGTGAGGAATGCAAATCGAAATCGATAAAACCAATGTTCAAATACATGTAAAAATGCATGAACATGTGAGGAATGCAAATCGACATGATAATTCCAATATTCATGTAAATGTATTATTTAGAAATGAATTAGAATTAATAAAAAATATTAATAAAAAATATTAAAAAATGTCAATAATATTCTAATATCCTAAAATGTCAGCATATGTTTTCTATGTGTTTTTATGTGTCGAAATAATCGAAATCGGTGCTAAATTGAACTAAATGTCAAAATTGTGAAGTATGAAGGGTGTAAACCAGATTCTATGTTTTAAACTAAATCTAATTGTATGATGCTTGGACCCGTAAATGCGGTGAGAATCAATAACACTAAGCGCCCAGTCCAAAATTGCCTAAGCCCAGTTACGTTTTTGTTAAGTCCAGTTTCTGTTTTTTGTCCAAGCACTATTGGTTATTATATTTTTTTTATTCAGATTCATTTTTATTAAATGTCACATTTATTCATTTCTTATGTCACGTTTTTATTTATGTAGAATATACTTATGTCAATAGGTCAATATAATTAAAGTTATATTTGATTTTTATTATTTTTGAATTACAACAAGATGCCATGTGTCAAGATCCGACGGTGGTATGGAAAATACATGAACCATGAAGGAATGCCACGTGTAGGATCTCAATGCTACGAATGACTCACGGAACCGATCGTCTTCTCCGACGATGAGGGTGACCGAAAAACGATTTTTCGCCGTGAATGGCCCTGTATGATACTACTTGACTCGAATTTTATAGATTCAGATCCAAATCTCGTTTCTACTAAAACACATTCAAATACAAGGATGTCCATACATGAGTTTCGAGATCACTTACTCGACGGAGTTCGTCCGCGTCTTGAATCTTGCACGAGGAAGATGAGAATTCATGTTTCCGCCAAGATCTCTCGTGATGAATGAAGCTTTCTCTTCTTCAACAAACCTTGCAACTTATGCTTCCGATGGCGCATCCATGGCGAGAGAATGGCGAGAGAAAGCTGAAATGATTCTTGATTGCAGAATGTTGGTCCGTTTACTACGCAGGCGACGAGGAAAGTGCCAAGATGATGGAGTTTTGCACCATGACGATCAACGAGAAAGAAGAGAAGACAATGGCGGTCGATGTGTTCCGATAACCGATTCTTTTGTTTTCTGTCATTGATCGTGAATGGAGGCGAGGGAGGAAGAGAGAATTGCGAGGAGAGAGGGTGCTGGCGAGAAAGAAGGAAGAGAATGAATGGTGATGAGCAGATCCACACGATGAAATCCAGAGAGAAAGCGGATACCGTAATTTCCGATCAAGCCATGGCAAAGAAAATACCGAAAATCTTTAGCACATACGAGAGAGTGGAAGATCGGAGGATTCTGTTCTGTTACGGCGGAGGGTGGTTGAAGATGATGGTTGTTACAGGAAGAGAATGGAGATGAGTGGTGGCTGCGTGAGGGTGTCCGCGAGAGGAAAGTGATGAATGAAGGTGATGTAACCGATTGGCTTTTGGGAGAGAGAAAGAAAATGGTGGATGAGAGTGTTACTGTTAGTGTGTATAGTGTGAAAGGAGAAGAATTGGTGGTTAAGAAGAATAATAAAAAATGGTGATGGTGAAAAAATGTGTGTGACTGTTACAGTTGTTATCATTCTGTTAGAGTGGAGTATGGAGAGGAAAAAAAGAAAATGAGTGGGAGAGTGATAGTTAGAAATAGAGAGAGAAAAATAATGGTAGTTACAGTGGATAAGAGGAATGAGAGAGGATCGAGTGAATGGTGGGTGTTGTTATTTTTTTATTGAAAAATGCTAACAGTAATAGAAATGCAAGTGTGAGAGTGTGTGGGAGAAGAATGTGGGTCGAGAGGAAAATTGGTTGCTGTCATGAAAAAGAGAGAGCCAGCGAGTGAATTTTGTGAGAAGAGAGAGTTCTGTTATCATTATAACATTGCTTGCCACGTACACAACAAATACACTCATGCCCATATCCTCCTCTTCATGACTCTATAACTCGGAATACGAGCCCTTTCGAAATAAAGTCGAAAGACAAAAGTCGTAGACTACCCTTTCATGAACAGTTTCCATGTTGAAAGTTTTTCGAACCGACACCTCTGGCACGCTTTAAATCGATCCCGAAGTCATGACGTCACCACTACTTGCGTTATCGCGGAATTTTTCTAAACATCACTTGCCATTTGCTCATGCCGGATGCGCTACTTTATGGATTCATAACTCTTTCGATACTCGACCAAATGACGTGAACTCAGCACCGTTGGAAAGCTTGCGTGACATACAACAACTTTGTAGTTCGACAAAAATCCATACGAAGCTTAAATCTCGGAGAAAAAAGTGTTTGAAAATTGTCACGTGAGTGTTCGATGAAATGCCTGGCTGGGCAAGTATTGTGCATGTCATGCGGCAATTTCCAACTTCAAGCCATTACTTACGGCGTTCTGTATCTCCCAGCTCCGACGTCCGAAACGAAAAAGTTTCTAAACGGAACTTGTAGAGGACACGGCAAACTTCGTCTTTCGTGTTCGGAATTTTTCCGTGCGGCGATCGGATCAACGAGGAAACATCTCTGAACATGCGTACGCCAACTGTTCGATGAAATGCGTCTTGACCATGGCAAAAAATTGCATGTGCTGTCTTGCATTTTAACAACTTCATGCTGCAAACTACGGCGCTCCGTTTCTTCCAGCTCGGACGTCCGAAACGAAAAAGTTTCTAAACGGAACTTGTAGATGGAATTACGAACTCAAACTTTCATGTTCGGAATTTCTTCGTGCGGCGACCGAATCATTGACGAAAACAGCCCTGAACATGTGCACAAAAATACTCGAATTTAACAAACATAATGAGTTCCTATTTTCTGAGCTTTATAACTTCCGATCCGAGTCCCGAATGAATTCAACTCCTTCAACAAAGTTTTAGACCGCCGTGAGATGAACAACTTTCCAGTTGAGCATTTTTCGATTTGGAGCCACGAACTATGATAAAATCGACCCTGAAGCTGTCAGCAAAAGCATAGAAACAAACACTTCAAAATATTTCTAAGTGTTGAGATTTGAGGAATGATAAATCGTAACTTCCGAGCTCCGTAATTTTTTATCCGTTTCCCGAATGGATTCGATTTCTTCTGCAAAGTTGTAGATTGCCATTAAATGAACAACTTTGATGTTGAACTTAATTCGAATCGACGCCTCGAAACACGTGTAAATTGCCTCCGAAGTCGAGCGCTTGAACATGTTAAAAACACTCAAAATTTTACTAAGTGTAAAACTTCAAAAGTTATGAACTTCAAATTTCGGCGCTGTATAACTCGAAATCCGGGCATTTCTGAAAAAATCTTCACAGTGACAAAGTCGGAGTACGAAATGCGCTCTTTCCAACGACTATCAATTCACAAACTTCTGACCACAGACGGGCAAGATACGGTTGCGGCAATATGGCTCCGTGAACACAAAGTACCTTAAACTTAGAAAAATTTTCTAAGTCTAAAATTACTTAAAATGCAAGAAACCTCATTTTTACCCGATTCTTTCGACTTTTCTCGACAAATGACTGCATTTTCTCGAATGTCGACTTTTGACCACAATTTTGACCCGAAATTCCGCCCGGTCAAACTTTGACTTTTTGTTGACTTTCTGATACACGCGCTCAAATATCATTTTATCTGTTCGTTCTTGATTTTCTGATAAATCCCGTAGATCGATAAGCCAAATATCAATGCTTCACAACTCACGGAAGGCCATAGAATCAATTCGGATTCAAATATCCGACCACAACACACTGTAGCTTGAAATTGTAATCAGCATCCACCTGATAGACGATCAGAACTCCAAAACCTCAACTCGCGAGATAATAATCAGAAGTCTCTGGACACACATCTTGTATACTGAGAGGATGCTTGAATTGACAGAACCTCAAATATTCAACTTTTGAGAAACAAACCTCTTCTTCAGAATTGTACAGATTCATACGATTGGAAAATCTCGAACCCATGATCAATGCATGAATGATATGTATGCGATGCACCTATTAATTAAGTGTTAGCCAATTATTTATAAAAAAAAATGAAGAGGGAAATTTTGGGGTACAACAGAAGGACATAACGGGCATAGCTCCAGATATTATAGGCATTGGTGTTACTCTACAGATGTCGGGCAAGGGACTTCGCGTGGCAGGAAATCCCGTCGTTCGTCGCGCTCAGTAAGTCAGAGGACCTCGATCAGAGACTCGAGTCTTGAGGAGATGAGGCTGCCCGACGAGCATTCGGGCAGTCCATAACAGAAAATAATTCCCAATTTTTTGTATGATTTTGGTACGATTAATGACACTATGACTTGGTTAGTTTTCTAATCAAAACACGTTTTTTTATTTGTGTTAAAAAGGAGAGTTACGTGTAACTAATGTTACCTCAAAATGATGGTCACGATAATATGTATACATATTGTGCGTTGTCTGTTTTGAGTGATTGCCTTTGTATGTCTGACTCTGAAAATTGTCATTGCGTTTTTTGGATGATGAAAGAGTATGGCGTTGTTCAATCATGGTCTAAGTTCATGATCATTCCTTATAACAATTAACCCATAATATACCTTATTCGGTTGAGCCCTTGTTCATTTCACAAAATGGTATTCTTATGGTATTAATTGATTCTGACTTTATTCTATATAACTCAAATACTAATGTTGCCTTGATAACTCTGAAGAGACTTGGTAAATAGTATTCATCAACATCTTCATCGAGAGAGTTTGATATCTCTGCCATGTTTGTTTCAGATTAAAAATTACAACTTTTTTCTTAGCACTACAAGTTGGAAACAATCATGGAATGTTCTTTTGTTTCTGGTTAGTCAAACTTGGGAACTCTTATGTCATCATATTGTTAATCTATTTAGTACAACTTGTAAACCATGTGAAGTTCGTCTATTATGTGATGCACTTTTTTACATTACATAATAGAATTGCAAATGAATAAAATAAAAATGATATTTCCCCCTTGATACATTTAGTAGGACTTCTTTTTTATTCTATTTAGTAAAACTTGTAAACCATGTGAACTTGCAAATGAATAAAACAAGCACTTGGTATTTTACTTGGTTACTTGGGCCATCTGAGGTAAACAATTGAGATTTTGCATGTAGATTTATATTTGATATTGTTTTTTATTTGATAAAGCATTTTGTTATTTTATTTGATATTATTTTAAATTAGACTTGGTAGCAAAAAAATGTTCATAGTTCCCATTTATAGGCAATTTGAAAAACTTGATATTTCTTTGTATTACGTCCATTTTCTTCATCCGTTTCACACTCACTTTCTAATTATCCACTATCATATCCACATTCACCATCCATTATCATTAGTATAACCTAATAACTTCTCCATACCCAATTCCATAAAAAAAATTAGTGCAAATAACTTTATCTGAGTCTTAAAAGGAAACATTTAAGGCACTATCATAATGAAAACTCACATTATCATTTTCCTCATTTGTTTCAATACCTTCCAAAATCACTCACCTCAACATTTGTCAGCTTACTATCATTAACCTAACCATCATTTAAGTACCCCTCGTTCATCTCAATCCCATTGACCTCAACATGATTGCCCCAAACTATTCCCTCACACACATCATCCCCATTAATCTCAACCTCATCCACCTTCAACCCATTGACCTCAACATGATTACCTCCAAGTACACCCTCACTTAACTTATCCTCATTCATCCCAACCTCATTAACTCGAACTTTATTCCTCTCAACTACACCCTCAGTCAAATCAACGTCATTCATACCAACCTCATTAACTCCAACTTCACTCTTCTCGAATACGCCCCTATTCAGATCAACCTTATTCACATCAACCCCACTGACTTCAACTTCATTCATTTCAAATATACCCTTATTAATCTCAACCTCATTCATCACAACCTCATTAACCTCGTCTTCATTCAACTCAGTTACATTACTTGCAGTACCCTCGACAACTTCCTCATACAATTTTCTAATATCAAATTCTTCATCAAGGATAACAATATCATTGGATTTATAGTCTCGTCCTTTATAGGACCACTATAATACTCAGGTTGAGAAAATGAATGTTGTATATGCATATAAACACTTAAATGCACCTTACACAAATCAACTATATCTTGGGCACCATTGTCATCACTCAAAGTAAACACACCAAATGTGAGATCTTTGTATAGTATTGTTCTAACTTTCCTTGTATTCTAGGACTTTAATTATCCCACCACCTTAAAATAGATCCACTTATCTATATCACATATCAACTTTTAAACTAATCCTTCATAACTAGACAACCCATTATCTATAAATGAACTTCCATGGTGGATAATACATGAACAAATTCATCCATTTTTACCTAAAATGAAAATTGAACTACTTAATAGACATTCATACAATCATATTAACATTTAGAATCAAAACCAACACAAACCCTAAAGTCACGAGAAACCCTAAAACCAAGATTGTACCTGTTGTACCCCCAAAATTTAACCTCTTCATTTTAATTTATTTGGCTTATAGTTCCATTAAAATAAACATACATGTATATCATTGGCCTTATAGTAATGAGGTTCAGAGCATCTCAAATTGTGGAAGAAACTGTGCGTTTCGGCCATTTCCGATTATTTCGAGCCAAAAATTGATATTTTTTCAGTTCGTATTCTTGATGTATGATCTCCTGGTCAGAAGGTCATCTTGGGTTGGTTCTACAGGCATTAGAACCATTTCAATATATCCTCCACATCATCCGTTCATATTGCAAGCTAATTATACAAGGAAGAACATCGACAATTCATTTCTTAATAAAGGGAATTTTGGGTTTTCTGTGCGTTTCGGGCGCTTCGGGATTCATATTTCTTAGCTTGTGAGGTATTTTCTGATGATTTTTGACTGATAAGTCCCTCTCAATACTATCTCCAACTTTCATTCACAGGTCAGGAAGCTAAATATATGAAGAAAGTCTCCAAATAAATCAATCTTTCAAGTGGGATAAACTGAATTTTATGGTTGAACCGTGTTCACGGTGCTCTGAAAAATTCATAAATCCTGACTGGAATCTCGAAACTGAGCGAGGACGGTGTCTAAATTTTCATATTGAAGTCCTCTACAACTTTCATGAACAAGTCGAGAGCTGATTCCTTACCAATCAATACCAAACTTTAATTCTTTGAAGATGATTTTGAGTTGAACCGAGCATTTTTCATCTGACGCGCAACATTCAAAAAATCATATCTCACTCGATTTTCATCGAAACAAGGTGGGACTAGTGTCAAAATTTCAAAAAATTTGTTTTCTCTGATTGTTATGAACATCCCGAGTTCGGATTTTAATAAGAAAATCCTCGTTCAAAACAATTTCTCCGAGTGGCGCAATAAACATTCTACATGTGTCAGACTCCCAAAAAACGTGCTTGAAACTTAAAAAACCCATATCTTCTTAATCGTTCGTCCGATCAAGTTGAAATTTTGTCTTATGCAATCAATTTTCGTCCTGAACATTTTTTGTGAAGGGTCCGACTTCAAATTCCGCACATTTTTTAATGTTTTGCACTGTGGACGGAAATTATTTGGATAATCGCGATTTGGGCCTAATCTTGGATCCAAGACACTCCAAAGCCCAAAATTATCACCTATAAATAAAATTTGTCTCTCACAAATCGAGTAGGAAGAATCATTTGCTAAATTTCACACTTCAAACTCCAAATTTCTCTAACTTTTTCTCTCAAATCAAAGGCGAAAACTCAAGAACAAATTGAACTTTCTTCTCTTCCAAGCCAAGCAAGCTCTTCCCTCCACCTTGCCTAAACCGAGCACCACCGCTCCCTCCATCCTTGCTCGCCAGAACCGGCCTCCTCTCCAGCCAAACTTCCTCTGCCAATCACTCTTTTTTTCTGCGCCCCCTCCCTTTCACTCTAATCGGACCGATCGGTCCCTCTATCCTCCTCTCTGGATGCGCCTTCATCCTCCTCGTCGAGCTCTCTCCTCACAACGCCTAGCTCCGGGTGGTTTAACTCCCTCCTCCACCTTGTCTCTTATTGCTCGGACCGGTCCTCCTTGATCCTTGATCGGATCCGCTCGACCTTCCTTTTTTCTTAAGTAACCGAGCTCCTCTTCACTTCTTCAAGCAAGATCTCCTTCAATCAAGGCCTTCCAAGCTTCTATTCTCCAATCTCTCATCAATTTGACTTCGATTCTTTGATTTAAAGTAAGTAATTATTCAGATAAGCACTTGTTTTAAGTGATTTTTGCAAATTTCTTTTTCTTGATTTTGATTTGAGAAATTTCTTGCATATACTTTGACTGATCCGAATTTTGATTAATTGCTTGGAAATTATTTTCATTAAGGCTTGATTTGTGAACGTTATTGTGTCGAGATATATAATTTTTACACATACACTTGCTTGAAGTAATTTCTTTGTACATAGAGCATTTGTGCTAGCATTTGGATCATGATTTGCATGTTCATGCATTAGTATACACTTATGTTGAATAATCGAATCAAATTCATGTGTTGTGACTTGATTTTATGAACTCGAAAGTGTGTCGAAGCCTATTTTTATGCACATTTTTATGTGTTGATTGATGCATTCTTGAGCAATTTAATATATGCACTATAACATGTTGAATTCTTGATTTTTGATTGACTTTAATTCATACATTACACCATGACTAGATGTGGCATAGGTTGATCATCTCATTGCTTGCATATTATCATATGTTCATGTGCATTTCATTCATAAAAGCATTAAATACATGAATAAATGTGCATTTTCATACATCATTCAAATTCTAACTTTTCCGATTTTTGCATATCATTTGTAAATTCAATTGTTTAGAATTGTTTGCATCATGTATGGATTTAATATCCAAATCTCCACTTCATTTCAAACCAAAACAAGTGAGAATTGAAAATTAAATCGGTTCATGAATTTCACTTTCCATAAGCATTTTCATGCATTTTTATGAATCGAAACTCATTTTTTCTCAAAGGTCTAAGGTGGCAATACTTGTCCCCAATATTTGGCATGTTTTAAAACAGATTTTGATGGTTTCAGAACCAAATTTCAAGTGCAACATGCCTAAAACACACTTGCTGCCCCGTTCCTTTAAGGTCAGAAAAACGTCGCTTCCACTCGGAATTAATTAAAACTGATCATATTTTTTAATCCGTTGACGTGTTTGCAAGCAACCATGCACTTTTTAATTAATTCCGACAATTTGACTATTTCGCTATGATTTCGAATAAGTGCTTTCCCAAGCCGATTTTTGAGATTTTATTTCACTTCTTATATGCTTATACTAGTATATCATCGTGTGAATAATCGCTTTTGAGCTTTGTGCTTCCTATAAGCACTCCACCTTGTTATTTCTAACACTTTGTTGCTTGTGCGAGGTACTTTGAGCATTATTCTTGAGATTTGGATGTGTATGGCACATATATTAATCTTGCACACATGTGTGTGCATCTTTTGTCTGCATTGCTTGGTTTTCACCTTCTTGCATGTTTATTCTGTCGATTTGGATGTGTATGACACACATCTTGATCTTGCACACATGTGTGTGCATTCTTTGTATGCATTTCTTGGTTTTCACCTTCTTGTAGGTTTATTTGATCGATTTGGATGTACCACTTTTCTAGAGAGTATGAGAAGTAGGTTTTACCGCTTTCTTTGCCATGAGAAGTAAGATTAGAGATGCATGATGAGGCTTCCGTATTTGGAGCATGTTCGGGAACCCCTTTGGTTTATTTAAAGACCCGTTTAGGGCGATTTCGAATTTTGTGTGCTACTTGTGTTTGGTTTGGTTAAAATCCTTTCGTGCAAAGGGGGTAACTTTTCAACGTGTTTACTTTTGTGCTTGCATAGGTCATGAGTGGTTAGGCAACCTGATATGGCACCACCAAGCAAAGTCCTGCTGATGATATAATGATATGATATGATGATAATAAAGGCACGCAGAAAAGGGTTTGTGATCAACCCCCGCACAATTCTAGTCTGTGTCAGCTCAGCTCACGCGAATCATGATGCTTCCTTTATCGAGTCAATAAAATAAGTGGCAAGAGTTCCCTATTCCGACTCTCCACGCTTTGTCATGGGGTTCACATTCATATGCTGATACTCACACACATATGCTTCTCACACTTGATAATTCATATCAAGATGTGATACCTTTCTTCCATAGGAAACTCCTGGTTGACACGTTTATTTCCATTCGTTGCTATGGTTTTTGATCGCGACTTTATCGTCTATTCTAATCGGGAGACTGCAAGTGCACAGTCCTATCGCGTAGTTTTAAAAAGATATCGAACCCACAGAGACTATAAATCGATCTATTGTTATCCTAAGTTACGGTATATAGCTAAGGCGAATAATTCTTTAAGATAATGGTTAAGGAAAATATAATAATTAAACAGATATCGGTATGTAATTCGTCTAACTTAGGGGATCCTAATTTCCACTGGCTTGTTTCTCAAGTTTATAAAAAAGGTCTTTTCAGCAAACAATATTCATCTAAAAATCCTATCTCAAACTCTCGCTCTATTGAATCAGATCATGTAATTAAATCCTAATGTATGCTCTCGCTATTCCGCCGAATTTAAAAACACTTTTTGAAAATAAACAAGGTTTAATCAGTTTTAAAACGCTTTCGCAGTCTTTAAAATCAATACCTAGTATCCACTATCTGGTTTTAAACCTCAAACTCTCGCTCTGTTGGTTTCTAACCTTAATCCAGTTTATTAACCTCAAACTTTCGCTCTGTTGGTTTCTAAGCTTCTTTTAATAAATTAAATTGGATATCTAAGTCAGAAAGAATATTTTTAACAACGTAATATTATGCCAGTTTATTTCGGATTCCTTTGATTCGATTAATTTACATACCAATATCAGAAAGATTTAGCCATACATATTAATTAATTCAGACATGCATAAATAATACGGTTCAATATATTTAAACATTTCCACAATCAAATAAATAATATCAGGCAACAGTATATTAAATAAAATAAAATAATTAAATTAAAAACCTGAAAATAAGAATACTAGAAATAATCTTGTTCTTCGAAATAAACGAGCACTCCACCACAAGTCGGTTGGATCTGCTCGGAGACTTCTTGAATTGAAAGAAAAAATACGACAAGGAATAAAAAGCACTAGATCTAACGTAAGGTTAGATCAGTGAAAAAATACACAACAATTTCCGGTGTAGAAATTGTCGTGAGAAAATTATAACAACTTAAAACTGAAATAAAATCTAAACAAAGAAACTGAAAACTGAAATAAACTCAAAGTACAAAACTGAAAGGAAAATAAAATTGCGAAATAAAGAAAGAACGGTTGTTCGGTAAGAATGCCGACCCTTGCTCTGTGCCTTGGATGTTGTATTTATAGCTTCACTTAGTAACTGCCTTTTCCAATCTCGTACGAAAATAAGTGGCCATCGTGTGTGAAAATATAACTGCCTTAAGAATAGGAGACGGACGCCTCCACGTGTAGAAAGGAGGATGAGACGAGGGTCTCAATTTGTTGGAAGGTGGTGGGTTCCACTTGAGGCGGGCGCCTCCTTGCTAAGTGGGGGGAGTGAGACGACCGTCTCACGTGACGTGGCAAGTGAGACGTGCGCCCTAAGCTTTATGGAGACGTGGGCTTCACTTATGGGCCTGGCTTTGCTGGGCTTAGTCTTTTGGCTTTGTATAATTATCTCCTTCTGTTTAAATCCTCCTTTTTGCTATGTCACCCCTTGCTTTATTTCTTCGGCTTTTTAATCTGATTTTTCCTCAATTTTATTTCTTTGCTCAATTTATCTTTATCTAATACGAATACTTGAAACAAAAGAAATACCAACATAATATAGAAATAAAATAATATAATTAAATAAAAATAGTAACATTATCTATGAAAATTAAGTCAATTATGTTATATAAATTTGTGTTATCAGTTTTCCTCCGAAAGAAGGCTCCTGGTTGACTCGGGTGATTCACTACCTTTGAGGCTATGGGACTCTTTCTTCTTCCCTGCGCATGTGTGTATTATTTGTATTGGGCATTGCATTGTTTGTGTGCCTCTGCCAAAGCACTTGCTTTCCCCATCCATCTACATCCCTTGGTTTGTCAACCAAGACGGATATTAGGACAGTTTCCCTTAGGACCGATCGGTTAGGATAACTCTCGAGCCTAGACATTAGGATTGTCATCCTTTGCATGTCAATATAGGTAGAGATCCCCCTTTCACCCTTGACTTAGGGCCCACTTTGTATGATAACATTAGGGATAAAGCTAAATAGTTTCCCTTAGATGTTTTTCATTCCCCCTTTTGTATAATAAAACAAAAAAACATTTTCTTTATCAAACTTCAAAACATGTTAATAAACTCAAACCCTTTTGCAAGGTAAAAACAATCAACCCCACTTCAAGCCTTTTTGTCTTCGGACCATTTTCTTTGAAAACCTTTTCAATAAGGGCATTCATTTTCAAATTCGAAACAAATTGCTAAGTGTGCGAGCGGCCGAGCATTCCTTTTCAATAAGGGCATTCCTTTTCAAATTCGAAACAAATTGCTAAGTGTGCGAGCGGTCGGGCATAAGACTTACTATAAGCTGCAACGCCAAGCACGAGTTACAATTTTTAGGATGCGAAATGGAACTTCCCATAAAAAACATTGCAACCAATCAAATTTTTTGAGGAGAACTACGTAGTGCTTTGATCCCTGATTGCACGAATAGGGTACGTGGGCACAAAGGTTCGCAACCGCGACAGACATGACTAAAAAACCCTTTCTTTTTGTACATAATACTTTGCATTCATTCATTTATCCTTAGCCATAAGTTGTAAGTAGATACCCACACCCAATAGATAGAAAGTAAAAGTGGATACCGTAGAGTACTACGGGCGTGTGAGGTGCTAATACCTTCCCCTCACGTAACTGACTCCCTTACCCGATCTCTTGGTCGTAAGACTATGATTTCTCACCCTCAGGTTTACTCGATGTTTTTCTTTCCTCTCGCGGGATAAAAAATGTTCGATGACGACTTTATTGATATTTTATCCGATGATTTCACTAGTAATTTCAGTACCTAAAACTAACACATGGCCCTAAAATAAAGAGAAAACATTAAACTCATACATTAAGATTCAAAAATTAAGAAATGGGCAAAAAATTAAAACCAATAAACCCTAAATTAGAAAGGGGCGAAAAATGAGACTTACCAAAATACTTGTCTTCCTCTTTTAGTTTAAGAAAATACTTGTCTTCCTCGTTTTGTTTCGTTTCGCTTCAGGTTTTGTTCTTCAATTATGAAACATTGTCTTTCGTTCGGTCATTCGTGCATCAATGTCCTTTGTTCTCCGTTCTTTCTTTCAATCTCAACAATGAGGTATATTGTGAGAAAATATGAGGAACAATAACCTAAATGCTAGTTTTATTTTTCAATTTAAGTCTCAACAAATACAACTTCGCAAATAGTATTCCACCTCCGTAAATATTATTCCACATAATCGACAACTAGACTCTAGAATTGATTTTAACTAATACCTTCAACGTCAAAGACAAACATAAATCTGATTAAATAATTGAGAGACCAAAATAAATATTTTTTAAGTTAAGAGACTAAACTAAAACTCAACTGAAAGATTTGATACACGAAAGGAAAAATGATGTTAATTATTTTTTAACTTAAAAGTAATTTTGTCTTATTTATTTTTGTTGGTAGAACTAGAAGTGTTTAAACATGTTTTTTTTTGGTATAGTCTTAAAAAACATGTTTTGATAATAGAAATAGAGGATATACTAACTCAAAATTTAATATATACTAAAAAAACATTTAATATATAGCTATGGTGCCACCTCTACTTGGTTTGTATCATACGCATAGCACGTTGTTCGAAATAATCCCACTGTTCCAGGTTTCAGGTTAAGCTTTTCTTCCCTCTTTCTATTTTACTTCTATCTTCCAATTTCTTCTTCCTCTTTACAATCCATCGCTCCGATCCCAAATCAAAACCGTCATCATAACCACTCTCGTAGATCTCTCAATCTCAAAACCTCCTTTCTTCCTTCTCTCCGCAATCCATTCGCTTCGCTTCGCTTCTCTAGGGTTTCCACGAACCACTTCCGTTTCTTCCCATTTAAGGCAAGCTTTTTTTGTATCCTATCGTATAATTGATTACCGTGTATTTCAATTCGATTGCAAACGGTGTTTAATAAGTTTGTGATTGTTTCTAATTTGTTGATTTTCGTTTGGAACTTGCATGTGATTGTTGGATCTACTTGGTTTGCTTACGAATGAGAGAGTGCGAAAGAGTTTGATCTGCATGAAAATTACTGCTATTTTTACTGTTTTTTTGTGTGTGTTTTGTGCGGTGGATTTGAATTTAAATGCTTCTGAAAATGTGATATTTGATGGACTTGTTGTGGAACGTGTATAACTTAGCAGCACGGTAGGTTCTAGTAACTGTAACTGTATTCATTAAGTGTTGTTAACAGTAATGAAGCAAATTGGAGTTGAAAAAAAGATAGGTTGTTTATATTATATACAGTTTTAGTAGTATAGTATTATTTGCTTTACCAGAAGACTTTGCTAAAGTGGAAGTTTACTGCATGATGTAGGGCGAATGAGAAACCGACCAGTGTTTTAGTCACTTTGCTAAAGTGCAGTTACTATAATTGCTCTTTGACAACAGGTTGTACTTAACTGTGTAGCGCAGAACAATTGTTTTTTCTGTTTTTTTTTAATAAAAGTTCTGCGATGCTGAAGCTGCTATTCAATGATACTGGATTAAACAATGTTATTCCACTGTGGTAGTTAATTTAGGCAACTTCTGTTTGTACAAAGTATGTTAATTAGTGCGAATAGTGTTTTGGATGAGTGGCAGCATACAATTATAGCTGTAATTTGTTATGAAATATGGGTGTCCTTGATTTATATTGTGAATAGGGGTTGATAACTTTGGGGTTATGATAATGAGATGAGTTGTTAGGAATTTTCGGCTACAAAACATAATCATATTTAAATTTATCACTATATGTAATTTTTGAATAGTTTAATAACATTTAAGGAAGAGTTAAAATCCTGTTCCCCCCTCTGAAATTTAGTGGGTATGCTAAGATATTACTTGAATAACTGCAATATATCATATTGACAGAATTGTCATTCTCGGTATCTTTTTATTAGGTCTTCAAGTTGGCTTGAATGACCGTGTGGGGACAAACAGGCAATGACTTCAAGCATGTTGAGTGGGGAACGAAGGTAATTTGTTCCTTGTTATGCATATCATCTTCTGATACGTCCTTGTAGAAAACTAATTGTTTTTGTGATCATATGATTCTAATGCTAAGTGCCAACCATTGGGTTCCTTAATTGAGGAAGTTTCAAATTTTGATCCCTCCACTTGTGCATGAATGTATTTTTTTCAATGATATGCTGAATAGAAATTAATGATGAAAATTTTGTACAGGTGGACCTCTTCCACCAGAAGAGGTGGTATGACTGTGTTAGGGAAAGTTGCTGTTCCAAAACCTATAAACTTACCCAGTCAGAGGTATTTGATTTCTGGTTGGATTATTTACCTTCACAATTATCTAGTGTTGTTGGTTCACGATCTAAACTTACCTATTTTCTTCTGTTTTAAGGTTAGAAAATCATGGTCTGGACCCAACTGTGGAGATTGTACCCAAGTGAGTAAATATTCTATTAATTTGACTAATATGTTTTTTTTTTGGCTGCTTTTGTTCCTCTAGACTAGATAATTGATTCTTGTATTTTTTTTATATTGATTAGGGGTACCCTTGGCTGGGGCAGTAAATCATCATCTGCATCAAATGCATGGGGTGCATCTGTGTCTCCAAATGCCAATGTTGGGCCTAGTTCACCTAGTCATCTCAATAACCGTCCATCATCTGGTGGAAGTGGCACACGGCCTTCAACTTCTGGTAGTGATAGGGCTTCTGATCTAACTACTGGTGCATGGGGGCCAAGCTCCCGGCCTTCATCAGCATCAGGGCCACCAACATCAAATCAAACTTCACAGACATCATTGCGTCCTCATAGTGCTGAAACAAGACCTGGTAGTTCACAATTATCTCGATTTGCTGAACACGGGGCTGAAAATTCAGCGACTTGGAATGTTGCTAGAACTACAGAGACACTGGTAGGCTTCTGTTCTTTTTTGTGGTTAGTCATTTCATACGACGTTTTTACTGTAATTTATATGGTATCAAAGATTAATAGATTGGCTTAATCAATGTTGAAGATGTTGCATCGACAATGACAATAATTGATGTGCGAGTTTATTCGCATGTAGCCAACAATTTTCCAGTTCGCACCTTCTATCTTTCTTTGGTTTGAGAATGATACAATATGTTGTCAACGGGCATAGTTTCTTTGTTGATTAAAATGTTTGCATGTGTAAGAAATATCTCAAACAAGTATCTTACGATACATGTCGTTTGTATCTCAATTCAATATAAAATGTAACTCAATCGACGTGGACCTATAGTGTGTATTTTTTTGTAACATGAATCTCATCTTGAACACCGATTCACTATAATGAATCGGGTTTCATTATGATGAACCCAATTCATTCTAATGAGTCACTACTACCTATTTAGTATAGCCAACCATGTTTGTTTTTGTCAAGTTTGTACATTCAGCTACTTTTCTTTTGGCTTTTGATTTCTGACTTGAATCTTAAGTTTGTACATTCAGCTACTTCTCTTGTGGCTTTTGATTTCTGACTTGAACCTTAAATTACTTGAGAGTTAGTAGATGAAATATCATCTTATAGTTTTACTATATCAATTATTTGTTAGTCTCTTCATTCCAAAATAACTGCCATTTTATCATATTGTCTGCATTACTTTCTAGTCAGTGTATTCCACTATACATTTATGATGATGACTAACAACCAATAGTTATAGTTAATGGAGATAATTTTGTAAGGTTACAACATTCTTTAATTTATTTATAACTTTTCTCAACCTGTGAAAAAAATCTAGGACAGACAGCTATTTTGGAACTGAGGAAGTACTTAAAAATGTCATACTTTAAATTAGTATTTATATTAGTATTAGTGTATCTTACCATTCATAATAATATTTGATCTGTGATTTGGAAAATAGGTCTATCGATTTGCAATTTGAATCAATTTGATACCCACATAACATTTACCGTGTCTTCAATTTTTTTGAAATATATTTTTGATGGTCATTTTGGAAAGATCACAGTTCACTCGCGGTGTTACTGCTCTACAACATGTTTCAAACCCGAGACAGAGAGAGCATTGTATATCTCTTATCGGGGGTTTTCCATCATAGCTCTTAGAACGTGTGAGTTGCGCTTAACTCTTTCCTACAAAACCGACTTGTAAGGTGAGAGCTGCCGAAACTTTATAAACACTACACATGTGATATCTCCAAGCAATGTGGGAATAAATCCACTCACTCAAACCCAACACAATGAAGGTGTTGGAGGGAGGCTACAATGAAGGCAAGCCAAATGCCATAATTAGGCGTCTAGGGGAAGATTGCAATGAAGGCGGAATTTCCAACAATAGCTACTATTCTGGTGCTGCAGCTGCTAAATAGATAAAGACCACTTTGTCCCTCTTTCTGTTTTTCCCTTCTAGGAAAATCTACTGTCTCACTCCCACTTCTCTTTTCTACAATCAGCAGCCCACATGTTTTCTTCTGGATATTTCAAATGAGCCAGCAGTTTTCTTGTCAAGTCTCATCTTCTTGCCGATATGTTTATGTCCTAGCCTGACATTTTCCAGCAACTTACTAATTGTTATTCACTGCTCTACTGATTCACAGATGTTCTTTGTTGATTCAGTTTCAATCTTTGCTCCCTTGTTCACCAATCTGATTCACAGTTTCATACACATCTTTGTTTCTGTTTTTTTTTAAAACCTTTTTTATACTGTGTTGCGTTCTTAGAACTCCAGTTAACAAGCCTGCTAATGCTTGTTAATTTTCTGATCAATTTTAATCATTCTTTTTTAATTAATTGCACCATCTTTTTTTAACAAAAAAAATCCTTTGTTGTTGGCTATTACTCACTTTAGACTGATGGAGATTGTGTCCATATTATGACTTTTGTGAACCCGTTTGATAGTTAGAATAATAGAGACAGGATAGGATGAACGGTCATATTATGTCTTAATCCAGTGTTTGGTGAACCGACGTGATAGGATAAGTCGATCTTGTCACTATCAAATCTTGTATGTGTAATGTAAATCTTATCATGGGATTAGGGTTAAATTGAAACCCAACATGATAGAATAATAAATTATTTTATGCATTTATCTTTGAATAAATACTTTAAAATCTATTAAAACATCAAAATATTCAAGTTAAAAAAATAAATTAAAATTATATATAATTAAAAAGCAATAAGAAAAACTAAAATGTATATTACTCTTGGGTATGACAATATCTTAATTTTTTACGGTTATTTTGTTGCTACTTATGTATATATTAAAAACAGTATCTTGGGTGTGACAGTATCTTAAATATTAAAAACATATAGAATTATTTACTGCATACAGTTTTTTATTAATTGCACCATCTACTTTTAATAAACAAAATTACCTTCCTTATCCCCATGAGTTTTTTGTTGTTGACTATTTACTCATTCTTTATGACTTCTGATCAATAGTGTCTTTGTCTTTATTATGTTTAATAAAAATGTTTACTGTTTAAATCTCTGCACTATAAACTATTAAGTAGGTATCCATGATCTTTGACCTACTAGTGGCAGTCTCGCTGTGTCAGATGCTTTGCACTGCTAGTGCTATCTACGATTGGCAACCATGCTTTAGAAAATATTGGGGGAAATGACAAAGGAGTCCAAGACTAAGAAGGCAAGGCTAAGTATCAGAGGTTACTAGGGAAACCTTTGTTTACACATACCAAATCTGATCTTGCATACACTCTTAATATTGTAAGCCAATTCATGCATGACTCTAGGGTAAGATCAATGCATGCTAAACGCCATATTCTTAATACCTAGAAACCATCTTTTTTATATTGTAACCCAATTCAAGCATGACTCTAGGGTTGGATCAATGCATGCTAAACGACATATTCTTAATACCTAGAAACCATGCCTGAAATAAGACTATTTTTTAATTCTAAATAGTGGAATTTTGCCATGGTGCACATAGATGTTGATTACGCCGTCATTTACTGGTTGACTATTCACATCTGGTTATTGCATGTTTATCTGTGGAAACTAGTAACATGAAGGGAGGTGTAAGATATATACTATTATACTGTAGTTGTTCAGTGGAGCTCAAAGGCTAAATTTTGAGCTATGGTTCAAGGTTTATGTTAGATATTGTGGAGGAAGATTATATTGAATGACACGGTAATGGATTCTCTCAATTTTCCCCTCATCTTCTCTCAAGTTTCCAAATCTCCTTTCTCCTTTTATTTCATTGTAAATCCTCTTTCTCTCCTTTTCCATGGAAGGTGGGAATTTCAGTGGACTGTCATGTCACATGAGAGGGATCCATTCCCGGAATACACATTTCCTACCAATATATTCCTGGAATGTGTTTTGAATAATTTGACAAATATCCTTATTTTAGTGGATTTGGTGATGTACTAGTAACTTTGTAAGAGTAATGCCACAGTAGTATTTGACCTTATATTTGTTAAAATAAGATAATTGATTAACTCTTTTCAAATGTTTTTGAAGTGCTTCTGTTGTAGTTATTTGAAGGGATGTTATCGAAGTTTATTTATTATCTATGTCTGATATTGTACTGCTGTCCTGATGTAGGGAATTAAGCAATGCAAGAATGATGCTTTTTCTTTGAGCTCTGGAGATTTTCCTACTCTTGGTTCTGAGAAGGACAAATCTTTACATGATGTTGAGTCGCAAGGTAGCATACTATGCATAACTATTATCAGTACTAAGGCTAATATGGTTTTATACTGATTAACAATTTTATATTGATAAATAGTGCTGCATTCTTTAGTCTTTGTTGCATTTGTATTTTTAGATTTGCAATTTTACGCTGCTTACATTGTTCATTGAGGAGTGATTGCTGAAATATCCAATGCCCTTCCCTGCCTCCTTTCAATTCACCCCTTGAACTCCTAGTATTTGCTGTGTGAATATGCACTCAGAAACCTAAAAGTTTTTTTATTAGAAATCTGTCCTTTGCCCAATCTGTGATGCTCTGGCTGTATAGTTTTTGTTGGTTTTTTACTTCGTCAGAGTTAGACATGAAAAGAGATTAGTATGCTCTATTACTTGACATGTTCTCTTAGTTTCTATGTTGTTTTCATTTGCAGTTTTCTTGTGAGGATGTCTCATCAACTTTATACTATTTTTTCTTAATAAGATTTCTTATTATTAAAAATCTAAAACATCTTTTCTTTAGTATAAATTGATTTTCTTATATTCATATCAGCATGGTATTGCAAGTATTGAATTTAAAATTTACTTTTCTTTATTAACATGTTCACACTAATTTGCGTAACTGTTTTTGCTGCCGTGTTTAGTAGATTTGTATGACATGAGTTTTGAAATAGTTGAGTAACTTCTGAGATGTTAATGTTTTTGGCTTTGCTGCTGTGTTTAGTAGTTTTGTATGACATGATTTTAAAATAGTTGAGAAAGAATAACTTCAGAGATGTTAATTGCTTTTTAGAAATAATTGCATTTGTTAGTTTCGTATGACATGAATTTAAAATAGTTGAGAAAGAATAACTCCAGAGATGTTAATTGTTTTTTAGATATAACTGCATTTGTTAGTTTTGATTAAAAGTTTATCAATCATTGGCAGATCACGGTTCTCATAGTCGGCCAAACTCTTCTTCTGGACTTGGGAAAGAAACAAATGAGACCTCAACTGCTGGTTAGTCTTCATGTTCTTGCTGTTATATTAATTTAGTGGTGTTTTTTTTTTTTTTTTAACTTGGTGTCAGTTTGGTTTTGTTACTGCCTATTTCTGCTTCTAGGTTTGTGATTTTGTGTTGCTTGTGTTATAGATGATGTTCCTGCCCATGCTAATGCGATGGGTGAAACTGTAAATTCTTGGAGAAGAGACTATCAGGCTTTCAATGAGGATGGTATGAGGCCTGGAATAGAGAAATGGCAGGGAAATCTTCAGCACTATCCTAATGCAGGTGTTCTTCCTCAACACTTTGATGTTTGGCGAGGTGCTCCTTTAAATAACCATCAACGTGATATTTGGTTCAGAGGCCCACCTAACGGTTCTCCTTTTGCAACTCCTGTTGCTCCTGGTGGCTTTCCAATTGAACCGTTTCCATTTTATCGTCCACAATTTCCACATGCTGGTCTTGCCAATCCACCTCAAGTTCCTCCACCTGGAAGTGGTCCAAGAGGGCAGCATAATAATGGAGAAGTCTACAGGCCTCATATGCCCGATGCTTACATTCCCCCAGGTATGCCATTAAGACCTGATTTTTTTCCTGGCCCAATGGCCTATGAAGGTTATTATGGTCCTCCAATGGGCTATTATAGTTCAAATGAACGAGATGTTCCTTTCATGGGAATGGCTACTGGAGCATCTGTTTATAATAGAAACTCAAGTCAGAATCCACATGAGCCTGGTAATTTACATGGTAGATCTGGTGGACATGATAATGTGGTAAAGCCATTGGCCTCTGAACCGATAGAATCCAGTCATACTCCTGATACTGTTGGACCCTACAGAGTTCTTCTTAAGCAACACAACAAGTGGGATGGGAAAAATGAACCAACAAACTGGGAGGACTCATTAACAAAGAATGCATCATTTGTCAATATGAGGGACCAACCAGTAACGTCTGTCCAGGAGAATGATCATATTAGGAACATGGAGATGGACTTGAGAAAGACAAGTGTTCACGGCAAAGAAGTTTCTTCTCAAACCTCAGGAAATCAAGGATCTAGTTTTATCAAAAATGCCAAATCACTTGAAAGCACAGGTTGCTTTAATGAATTAGATAATGGCGCGGCAAGGAAAATGGATGATGTAGCTTCTAATACACTTGAATCTTCCTCAAGGTTGCCCACCCCTAAAGATTCCACTTTGATTCAGAAGATAGAGGGTTTAAATGCTAAAGCCAGGGATAATTCATCTACTAAAAGTAAAGAGGAGAGAAGAAATAAGTTTCATGCTGGTAACCATGCAGAAAATGAAGACGGTGCTGGTGTTGTGTTACCTGAGACAACCCTTGCCACTGAAGTTACAAATCCAACTGCTCGTGGAGTGGGTGCTCTTGGAGGCGAAGATAATTCTGAATCATCTCTCAGTGGAACAGCTATGTCCAGGTTGGCCATTTTTTTTAAATATTAACTGCTCTAATTGTGATTATTTACCGAAGTGAACATATTGAAATGCTTATTCACAGGCATATTTCTCATGGCATGCAAGGCAGAGGCAATCATCGTAAGGGAAGACTTGATACTCAAGATGCTGATGGTTGGCGAAAGAAATCTGGGGTCATAGATTCTTCAATTTCATCAGGTGCACAGCTGGATGCATCTAACATTCTTGTTGGTGAGCATCAAATATCTGTTGATGCCTATGAAAGGTCCGGGTCCTATAACCAAGTAAGGCACGAAGGAGATTCTATGCAAACCTTAGCTGATCCAGCTGATAGGCATGTACAGGTAATGCATACACCATTTCTGTGCTTACTACTTGCTATGCTTAGATTTAAATCTTTCACACTTTGAAACTCTTCAGCATGCTAAATCAAAAGAGTTAGTCAAGCAACGGACTAAGCAACTGCGGGAGGAAGAGGTGGAGAAGCCTAAAAAGCAAAAGGATAAAAGTCCAGTGAAGTTAGATGGGGTAAACAGGCGCACACAAGCCGTGAAAAGGCCAACACAGAAAGAGTATGATGTAAATTCTGCCTTGCAGAATAAGCAAGAATTTCAATCTTCTGAATCAGCAACAGTATTGGGTAAATCTGGTGCAGCCACTTCATCTGTAATGCCTATGCCTAATGAAAATGATGCCTGTCAGATTAGCATTAACAGAGTTGAAAAACCTCCCATCTTGTCCAGTGAAACATCTTTAGAGACACTAAAGAATGCTGACAAAGAACCTGTGCTGAGTCACAATAAATCAGGGACCTTGTTCCAAGATGTTAATTGTGGTGATGCCACTAGTGCTTTACAGGTTCACAACAATGCCGGGTCAAGGCAGAAAAGAATGGGCCATAAACATAAACATAATCTTTCTCTAGAGAAGACTTTGAATGTTTCTACAACCTCAACTGCCCCCCAAGTTGAGAATCACACAGTGGCCTATGTTAATGTATCTACTGGCATTACTACTGCTACGAATGAAGTTAGTTCTGCCTTACCCGTTAATTCAAATTCTATGGCTGAGTCGTCTGTAAACCAGAAAAGGAAGAATAACCGTAATAGCAGAAACAAACAGAAGGTTGAAGAGACTTTGTCCTTGGCTTCATTACCATCGGTAGTACCAAAGGAAGCTGGTCTTCCGAGAAGCTCTGTTGAAAATAAATCCAGGGTAGACATTGAGTTAGACCAGGATTCAATTCAGACATCATCCTTGCCTAAAGACTCTAATCATTCAGACCAAAAATTTGTAGAAAATGAAGAATCCTATGGTAGAATGAATAGCCAGTTAAAATCTCAGCATTCTCGTAGGATACCAAGAAACACACAGGCTAATAGACAAGCAGAGAAATCCCATGGGAGTGATGTTTTGATGTGGGCACCTGTTAAACCGCCTAACAAGATAGAGATGTTTGATGAATCAAGTCAGAAAAGTAAAACTGAGGCAATTGTTCCTGCAAAGAGTGATCAGCAGGTGCATAATTTAAAAAATAAGAGGGCTGAAATGGAGAGATATGTTCCAAAACCTGTTGCAAAAGAAATGGCTCAGCAAGGAGGTTTACAACAAATGGTTTCCTCAATAAGTCAAGCTCCAACGGATGACTGTGTTGAAAGAGTTGATTCTGGTCCTCAAGGTTCCCAGATAACACAGCATGCTATTTCAGGTGTTGGAAAAGTGGGTTCTGCAATGGAATCTAAAAATGGAGATAGCAGGCAGACTAGGGCTTGGAAAGGAAAAGCACATGGATCCTGGCGACAGAGGAATTCAACAGAATCAAATGATGTGCATGACATGCAAGATGGAGTGAACCATGATTCAGACTCCTATCAAAATATTCAGATATCTATGGAGCGTCAGCAAGTGCATATGTCTGAAACAAGCTTGTTGAGAGGACATTCGAAGCATGCTAATGACATTGATAAACCTGATGGCTTAAACAGTTCAGATAATCATGATTCAACTGTTCCTGTTTCTGCTCCTATTATTAAAGATCATAAAGCAGTGGTAAGGGAGAGGCAGGTTCCTTTTAGACGACAGAAGGGGTCAGGGGTGAACCATGATACTGATCAGAAGAAAAATGCTGGGGACACGAGGAAAGAATCATTGTTATCATCGTCTGATCACAATCAACAAGATCTCAATGCTGTTTCCACGGAAAGTCAAAGTACTGGAGAACGTATGTCATCTCATTGGCAACCCAAATTTCAGGCATCAAATAATCAGAGAGGAAACAGGCCCAAGAAAAAGGAGTCTACTCATACAGGTATATCATCTCGAGATGGTCAAGACAAAGAGTATAGCACTATTGTACCCCAACCTCCCAGCCAATCAGTTTCCGAGAAGGGCTGGGGTGATGATGATTGGAATCTGGAGACTGTAAGGGAGAGTAGAAATGCTCTGCCAAAAGGCCACCCCCACTCAAATCAGGTAGCTGTTAGCTCAAGTGAGCAGACTCCAGCTGGTATGGATTTTAGGCATCAGCAACGCCCATCATCTGATGTTCGCAGAAATGGAAACCAAAATCGTTTTGGAAGGGGGCATGAATATCAGGGAGATTGGAAAACTCAAGATGACCGGCATTATCATAACCGACCTGCTAACCGGGAAAGACAAGGTCCAAACTTTCATAATCATTATGAGTACCAGAATAATGGGCCACATGTGGGCGACAACAAATCTGACAACTCTGAACGACCCAGAGATGGTAATAATCAGGCGGGGGGAAGATTTAGGGAGAGAAGTCAAACTCAC
Organism: Vicia sativa; assembly: GCA_021764765.1. NCBI lineage: Eukaryota > Viridiplantae > Streptophyta > Magnoliopsida > Fabales > Fabaceae > Vicia > Vicia sativa. Next base: position 183,966,198 of record CM038794.1, read on the forward strand.
TCAAGAAGAGGTGGTGGTGGAAACTTCTCTGGTCACTAGTTAGAATGGTGATTTTGATTAGAAGCTGTTAACGACCAGTAGCGGTTCTACTTCAGGATTGTTTTTGTGCTCCATCAGAAGCCCTTACATATATGTATCGGTGCTTTGTTCAGTCATGTTGGAGTATGTGTAGTGCAGGTTTCAGATTATTTGAGTTTTGAATGGGAAATGCAGTTTGCATAAGTCATGTTCTAATGATAGGTAAGCATTGGGCAGGAAACAATCAAGACGAGGCCTCCATTTTTTGGGGGGCTGGGAGAGAAAGTTTGATGGCCGGTGCCCTGTGATTTATTATTCTTCCTATGTATCTGAATGAAAATAGTAATTTGATGGCATGTTTTTTTTGTTATTTGTTTCATTGAGAGTGCTGTCCATTAACTCTGTACTTTATGTTTATTCCTTTCTATTTTATATAAGCTTATCTTATCTATTCTTGGTTCCAAAGGTTTAGAGTTTATTCTAAAAAATACTTAATTGAACTTTTAACATTTTCAAGAGTATTTTTTTCTTTTTCTTGCCGACTTTTTATATTTTTGTGACTGCCGATTATCTGTGACCTATATTTATGTGAGACCGCCGTCCGCCTACCGAAATGTTAACAACTAAAGGTGCTCTAAAAAAAATCCGTTCTCCGAACATGTTAAGTAATACTATGTACAATGTCAAGTAATATAGTACAACGAGGGTAATTATTCAATAGTTGAATTTTTGTAATGGAGTGTTGAATGAGGTGTTGAAAATGATGTGTATTAATTGGTCTAAAAAAGATTTAACATGTTGAATGAAAGGGAGGGAGTGTCACATATAATAGTTTATAAAAATTTATTGGTTGTTATGATAATTTAGATTTGAATTTTATTAAACAAAACTATTATAGTGAATAAAAATTTAATGTATTGAGTTATTAGGTGGAAGAAAGAAAAGATAATGTAAATGATTAAAAATGAAAAAAAAAAAGAAGATGTGAATAATAAAACTATTGTATATAGTTTAACTATCTCAGTTTATTTGAATTCTCTCTTTTACGGTGAAAAATAATTGGGAATTTCTCTTGCTGTTACTTTCTCTGAGGCTTCAGTCAAAACTGTCCTTGTACTATTTTTTATTTTTGGAGATATACCTTGTACTATCTTGGTATCCGGCCTTGCAACACAAGAATTAATAGCACTAGCGAGAGTCTTGTTTAAAGCCAGAACAAAGTTCTGTATGGACTAGTCCAACACACGAATTGATAGCACCAGCAGAATTCAAACTCAGGACCTTGAGAGGAGCACACTCTCAAGACCCAAGCCTCCACCGCTAGGTCAATTCTTGGGGATTATTTTTTTATTTTACTTAAAGGTTAATTCGTAGATGCATTTGTGAATGAGTTTTAGGGATATTCGTAGATACATCTCCGAATTAACCTTTTTTATTTATAAATTTAAGAATTGGTTTGGAGATACATCTCAAAATGAGGTAAATGCATTTAAACCTCGGGCTAGACCCTCTCTCTTCTCATTCTTTATTTTTAAAAATATTTTTTTTCTTCTTTTCATCTACACTTTGTTTCAGTTAACCTAGTTTCAATCAAGTTTGTTTCTTCTCCAACATTGTTCCAATCTACTTTCTTCCATCATAACACTTTTTAAGAATAAGTTACTCATTTAGCTTATTTTTAATTTTGATTGATGTATTAGGTTAAATGAGTTAGTTTTAATGTATTATGTTATACTATTAGCTTTCAAAATACGTAAAATGTGAAGGGTTGTTTATATGATTTAGGTAATTGGGATGATTTTTGGGTGGTTATGATAAGTTCAGTGGACGATTACGTGACTTGGTTTCATTTTGTGTCACACTATGCCATGACACCAAACTCTCTTGAATGTCCACCTAGACCTGCTTATGAGGAGATTCTGGAGAACATACAGACCATGAATGACTATGTCATTGATGTGTTGCTTATCTATTCGAATATTGTGTGAATGGCATGAGGGGGCTGTTACCTTGAAAAATCTCAAGGTATTCAAGCACATGTATTAAATGAAGACGTTCTCATAAGTTAAGGGTGGCTTTCTAAAATAAGGACCTTTAGAAATTGAGAGCAAAATGTTTGAAAGTTTGGTTTTAGCAAATTAAAGAAGTCAATGATTAAAGAGAATATCAAGCCACAATGTCAAAGTGAAGTTATGTCGACCAGAAGGAGAATATGTTAAAATATGTGGAAATTGGTTGAATCGACCAAGGCATGTAAAGCGAAGGAAATGGTCAAATTTGGTCTTGTCGACCATAGAGGATTCTGGACTTAGACGATTTATGTTGTTTTTCTTTTATCAAAAGGGGAGTAGGTCGAAGCAAGCCATAAACAGTTGATTTTTAGTCAGAAGTGAAAAGATTCAAAATTAAAAATCTCGAAGCAGTTGCCATCAGTTTGTAACTCGTTTAAGCGCCAAATAGGTGGCAACATATGGTGAAGCGGTTTCCTTAGGATTCAAATGTCATTTGTCGATTATGTCTAGGCAGTTACTTTGTAAATACTATAAATAAGTAGTTTCAATGTAATTTTTGTGTGTTCACTTGTATACTCAAATCACTTGCTAAAACTCTGTCTATTTCGAGCATCAGAAAACAAAGAGTTGTGAAGTGCTTGATGTACGTGAATCATCACCTTTATATTTCAGTCATTTCTTTTGAAACTTTTACTTGCATTTTATTTACTTTTCAACAATCTCTGTGTTATTGTTTATGTTGATTCTCTTTTCGTTACAAGTTTCGAGTTAACAAAAGAGTCAGTCGGTATGTACTTCATTTAGAACAAGTTTGAAGTTCACAGCCTTCTGTCGGTCACGAGTCACCATAGTTGGTCAAATCATATTGTGAACAATCAGATTGTTAGTTGTTTTGTTCAGGCTCTTTCTGTCGGTCACGAGTTACCAGTCAGTCGAGTCTAATCATAGTGTGGAAAGATGTTATACTTGTTCCATTAGTCTTAGAAAATCGTTTCTTAGATAAGGATTTCGACATAACTAGTATAATTTCAAAAAACCTTAGCACATGTCTTAAGATCAACTGGTCGATCTTGCGAGTAACCCTTAGTTTTTTAGGACTTTGGGAGGACCAGCAGTTGTTTACCATTTTCCATAGTAAACAAATTGGCACACCTGGTGGGACAAGTGCTAAGTGTATGTTGTTAAATGTCATAAGTGTATGAGACTTAGAAGTGGGAGTTTAACCAAAGAGTATAATAAACCACCAACTAGGAGACGTACACCCAGGATTACTAACCGTAACGTAGACGAAGTTCCATCACGAACATTAAGTTCGATAAATCTAGTAGTTTCTTAGGTTGCATCATTACCTCCTCCACCTGTCCCAATGTCGACTACAACCACTGCGCCTATTCCTCGGACTTAGTTGGTAAGTCTAGGGCCCACGATGACTACGACTGAAATCCCATAAGTGCCCCATTTTGGCACTGCAAATCCTCTTTATGGAATGTCGTATTCCTTAATGTTAGGTTATCAATCGACTTCAAATGCAGCAGTGGTGTCAGATAATGTTCAAAATGTTAACTCTTCTTTACAAGGATCTGCACCTGGAGGAAATAATAGAGGCAACCAAAATAGAGGAGTGTTTTCTCATCCTGTAGTACCGCCTCTTACTAACACTTTAGTAGCGTTATTAAGGCAATAAATGAATGATAGTAACCATGAATTGGTTGATATGTTAACTAACCAAATGAGTAACGTATTTAACCCTATAGTGCAAGAGTCGGCTGAGACTAATAGGCAGTCTGCTGAAACAAATCGATAGGTGATTGCCCAATTAAAACGTTTGTGTAATTTTTTGGGTGCTCCCTCAGCGCCTGTTCGATAGGCGCCACCTGTTCGACTTGCTGCCCCTGGTCAAATAAACATGGGGGCAATAGAAGATGAAATTGTCCATCAAGGATAAGTTGTAGTGCCTCAAAGGAATTTGGTCATCGACCCACCTAGGGTATTAGTACATCGACAACAAGAGGCTGATCAAATTGTTGATCAAATTCGACAAGAAGAATTAGCTATAGAGAATAATCTAAATACGATTGTCAAAATAATTATGGCTAGGAATGACATGAATACTACACTTCAAAGGACAACATATTCTTCCCATTTGTATGAATATATTTTACAGACTGAAAACCCTAGAGGATGAAAAATTTCTAAGTATACCAAATTTGGAGGAGAATTTGGGGAATCGATAGTCGAGCATATTGCTAGGTATTTGACGAAATCTGGTGATATGGCGAATAATGAAAACCTAAGGATAAAGAATTTCCCTTCATCCCCAACTAAGGCATCCTTCACATGGTTCACCATTTTGCCTCCAAATTCTATTGATTCATGGACTAAGTTGGAAAAGCTTTTTCATGAACAATTTTATGAGGAACATTCAAAAATTATTTTGGTCGAATTGTCAAACATTAAGAGAAGGTTTGCTGAAACTATTGATGATTATCTAAATAGATTTAGGTCATTAAAATCAAGATGTTTTATCCAAGTGCCAGAATATTAGCTTGTTCAAATGGCTACTGGCAGTTTAGATTATTTCATTATGAAGAAAATAGATCCGACCTTTGTTAAAAGTATATCACAGTTAGCTGATAGAGTTCGACATCTTGAGCGGCTGCGACTAGAAAAGGTCAGGCATACTAAGGTTAAAGCTAAGAAAGATAAAGTAGCATGTATAGACTATGATGATACTGATCCCAAATATGAGGCCGACTATATCTCGCCGACTGAAGCAGAGGTCGACGTGGCTAAAATGAAGCCAGAGCCGACATATGAGTGTAAATCACTTTTTCCTGCCAAAGGAAAAAATACTGTCGAAAACAATTCAAAGTTTCCTGCAAAACTTATACTTTTGATGTCACTAAATGTGAAGAAATCTTTTATTTGTTAGTTAAAGATGGTCAAATATTAGTACCTCCAAATGATAAATTACCACCATTAGAACAACGACAGAAAAGTGGTTTTTGCAAATTTCATAATTATCTTGGTCATACAACCTCTCAATGTTTTCTTTTCAGGGATCTCGTTCAGAAATCATTGCAAGAAGGTTGGTTGAAGTTTGCTACCAAAAAAATGAAAATCGATGTTAGTCCTCTCAGGCAAGAAGAGGCTTTGTTTGTTGAACATGTCGAAATCAACATGGTGGAGATAGCAAAATTTCCAGATTATGATATGGTTTAGGAAAGTACCAGCGAAAGTCCAAATGTCGACCTGGATGATGTTTACCCAAAAGTTGATAAGGATATGTTGGATTTCCTCTACCGTTGCAAACATAAGGGCTTGCAAGTTTGTTTGTGCCTTAGGTGTGGTGCTTTGATTGATAAGATTGTTGCTGAAAACTTTCAGAAGTTGCAATTGGAGAAAGGCAAAGCCAAGTTATACAACCAAAGGTTCCCTAATCCAAGGGATACTAAAAGAACCATGGGAAACTCCCAGGCCAAGCCAAGGAATTTCATTCCTTTTGGTTCTGCTCCTAGAGGCACCTGGATTAAGCCTCAGGGAAGAATGGGGGCATCAAATACTGGTGTTGTTGCTAGAGATGCAAAAGGAAAGTCGGTTGTAAACTACCGACATGAGTTCAAATTTAAAAGAAACAACCATGTCTCTGAAAATTACATGGGAAATAATCTCATGTATCGAACTCAGTGGAGACGCTTCTAGCGTCGAAAATAGACTGCAAGACTAGTTGTTGTTGGGAAGGTTGTTGCAAATAAGGCAGGCAATCAGAAGCAGTACAAAGTAAAAGTCGACACTGCCGCTAAGGAGCGAATCAGGGAATTAGTGAATCGACCTGTGGCTAAGAGCTCTGAGGAAGCTACTGATGATTTCAAGTATGATTCTGAAGAGAGTCTAGACATCTTAGTCAATGTAGTGTCGATTCTGTCTGCTGAGTATAATTGCCCGACTAAAGTAGAAGATTTTGTTGATGTCGATATTGAAGAGATGACTTTGCATAAGCTAACATGTTATTTTGTCATGAATAATGGTTCAATTGAGAGCTAAGATGCCTTTTTTGAGAGGTTAGATATGGCTATGAGAAGTCATTTCAAGCCCATGTTGATCAGGGCCAAAGTCGAAAGTATTGTTATCAACAAAGTGTTGGTAGATTATGGCACAATTGTTAACATCATGTCACATCATATTCTGAAGAAAATCGATAAATTTGACACCGGTATTAGATCCCATAATGTGGTCCTATCAGACTAGGTCGACTATTTTTATGGTGATTCAAGGAAATCCAAGCTATAATATTTTGGTGGGAAGATAATGGCTACATGGAATTGGAGCAGTGCCTTCTTCTATGCACCAACGCTTGGTAATTTGGAGGGAGGATGGCATTGTGGAAAACGTTGAGGCCAATCAAGGATAATTTATGGTTGATGTGAACAACATTGAGAAAAGGCAGTTCGACAAGAAACTTGCTAACAATTCCCCATGCTCACCTGCTGAAGAAATGTATGCCAACTTAGATGAGGCATTCGTTTCGTTAAAACTGCATGAGACCCATGGTTTTATGTGGGATGTGGAACTTTTGAGGATCCATATAGTGAAAATCGGTCGACATGCTGGGTAGATTGTGAGTTTAGTTTATTTTTGAGTATACATAAAAAATCTAAATTTAACATAAACAATAATTACACACTCCAATACCAAATTTATAAACCAAAATGTAACCTTACTGTAAAATAGAGAAACAAATATTGCATTAAATATTTGAAGATAAAGTGATAAACAATTAAAGCAAGTAACAATAATGTAAGCTCATAACTAAATTTGTCTGTACGCTAATTAAACCATCGAAGATAAGCATTCCTTTATAAATTCACTTTTGTACCATTTGTACGAACCTCCATCAATTTATATCAGTATATATAACACTTCAATGCCATTTCAATAATAAATAAATAAAGCATGCAATGCAAATAGAACCATTTTCATAAACAAAATAATCTTCAATAAATTTACCAGCACAGTGGTGTGATTTCTGACCCAATGATTTTCGACCATTTTCTTTGATTTTGATGGTTTTTATAGAGGAGAAGAGAAAGAGTTTATACATAGTATGGGTTTAATCTGCGTGTTACATCCCTTAAAAAAATAGGGTTAAATACCTTTTATCCCCCCTGTAAAATAAACGTGTTTTGATTTAGCCCCCATTAAAAAAAAGTTGTTGCCCAGACCTTATGAAATAAAGATTCCAACAGTTTACACCCTGAACACTAATTTTACCTAATACCACCAGTTTCTATCTTACGTGTCAGTTACCTTACCAATTAATGTTAAATAATTGTCACGTAGCTCTGATTATATAAGGCATGCTTCCATAGTTGGAATTAAAATTTTCCAGTTAACCCCCTGGAAAAGCTAGGGTTTCCTTGCACAAAAAAGAAACTTGGCAATGCCAAAGAAAACGAAGAAGACGACGCAGTCAAGGCAGACGATGCAGTCAAGCCAGGCGAAGAAGACGACGACACAGACAAGCGAGTCACAGAAAACGACGCAGTCAAGCCAGACAAAGAAAACAATGAAGTCAAGCCAGTTAAAGAAAACGAAGGTAGTGAACCGGGACATACATGAAGAAGAAAAAGTTTTTGAAGCTCGAAAGGTTAGATTTTTTTATTCTTGTGTTACCAGGTCACAAATAGTATTCAAAAGTTAGAGCTTAATCCATTTTTTCTTTAAAAATTTCAAAATAATCAATTATTCAGTGTTGTTTTCCATCATGAAGGGGAATTTGTTTGCATGAATGATGGGGTTATGATTTATAGGAGAGGTGTGACGACATTAGTAAGTAACATTCACGTTGATAAGTTTACTATGGATAGCGTTAGGAAGATGTTGAATGGGTGGGGTTTCAATCAATGAACATATGGGTTTGGACTAAGGTTATAGAAATTGATCTGAACTATTTATAGATCAAGAAAGACAATGATTATTACGATTTTGATGCATTTTCTTGTGCCAATGAGATTGAGGGTGACATCTTTGTTGAGCATGATGTAATAGATACTTCAGTGTCAGTAGTAAGTCCCAGATGTGTGAATGAAACAGTTGAGATGGATAGATGTGATGAAGATGGACTATAAGGGTTAGGAGATAATGAGGATGAACGTGCCACTGTGTTGCTCGATGGGTTTGAAGACATTGATGTTAATGTACCTATCAAGGAAGCACCTTCCTTGGCTAATTTCATGAGAGGTTTAAAAAAGAAAAAAGTGGAAGATGATGATGAATATGTAAGTGATGAGTTGGATAGCTCAGACCCTGATATATCAGATGAGGAGAAAGTACTAAAGTTTGTAAAGTTTAAGAAGAAGCATTTCAATAAGAATTTTAAATTTGAGTGGGGTATGGAATTAAATTGTCTTAATGAGTTTCGAGAAGCAATACATGAGTGGTCAGTATTAAATTGTAGGGAAATAAAGTTTGTGAAAAACGAGAGCTACAGGGTAAGGGTAAAATGTAGGGCCAAATGTGGTTTTTTAATACTTTGTTCAAAAGTGGGCCACAAGCACACTTATTCTATAAAAACAATATTTGACAAACATACATGTGCTAGGGTTCTAGATAACAGATCTGCAAGCTCAAGGTGGGTGGCTAAATCTGTGGTTAAAAAGATGCAAACATGTGAGAGTGTTAGGATTACTGACATAATTCAAGACATGAGGCAAAAAATTTATGTTGGCATCACTGTGGCTAGGGCATGGAAGGCAAAGCCCATGGCAAAGAAGATTCTAGAGGGAGATGCAACCAAGCAGTATGCTAATTTGAGGAGGTATGCTGCTGAGTTACATAAAGTTAATCATGGGAATACTGTGAGTATTACTGTCAACAAACCAAATCCATCCATACAACCAAGGTTTGGGGCTTTTTATTTCTGCTTTGATGGTTGCAAAAAGGGATTCCCTAATGGTTGCAGACCCTTTGTTGGGGTAGATGGTTGTCATCTAAAAACGAAATATGGGGGTCAACTGCTAATTATTGTGGGTAGGGACCCTAATGACAAGTATTTTCCTTTAGCATTTGGGGTAGTTGAAACAGAAAGAAATGAGACATGGTTATGGTTTATTGATTTGTTGATGGGAGACATTGGGTTGGACAAGAGATATATTTTTATATCTGATCAACAATAGGTTAGTGGTTTTACCTATATCTGTTTGTAGAAATTCCGTGTTATTTATGTACTTGTTTGAGTTTGTTTTTACAGGAACTAGTTTCTGTTTTTGAAGAGATGAATGAAAGGGTAGAACATAGGTTATGCTCGAGGCATCTCTATGTAAAATTTAAAAAAATGGTGGGGAGCATTAATTAGAGACTTGATGACGGGGGCTTCAAAAGCAACATACTACCAAGGATGGTTGGCCAAGATGAATGAGCTGAAGGAAGTTGACCCAAAGGCATGGAGTTGGCTTATGGGAGTTCCTCCCAAAAGTTGGTGTAAGCATGCTTTCAGTTTTTATCAAAAGTGTGATGTTCTTATGAATAACATTTCTGAGTCTTTCAATGCAACAATATTAGCTTCTATAGATAAACCAATTCTGACCATGTCAGAATGGATTAGAAAATACTTAATGAATAGGTGCTCCACTTCTGCATTAAAATTGGAAAAATGGCCACACAAGGTGATGCTCATTCCTAGGAAAAGACTAGATAATGAGGTTGTTATGAGTGCCCATTGGCTGCCTACTTGGGCAAATGAATGAACAATTTCAGGTCACACATTCTTTAAATACTCAGGAATTTATAGTTTATATTTCCATTAGGTCATGTAGTTGTAACTTCTGGGAATTAGTTGACATTCCTTGTAGGCATGCTGTAGCAGCATTAAGTTTTAGACAACAAAACTTTGAGGATTTTGTTGATGAGTGTTATTCTAGAGAAAAGTATAAAATATGTTATGGGTTTGCTGTTAGCCCCATTAATAGTCAGGATATGTGGCCTAAAGTAGAATCATAAGAATTGTTGCCACTAATGTTTAAAAAAGGTCCAGGGAGACCTAAAAAGCTAAGGATTAGAGAGAGTGGTGAAGAAGGTGCAAGAAGAAGATTGTCAGGTGTCTCTTACAGATGCACAACATGTGACAAATTTGGTCACAACGCACAGCCATGTAAAAGCACCAGTCAGGATCCAAATGCTCTCAAAAGAAAGGTATGATATATATGTGATATAATTGTAACATAATTGTATTTATGTTGTATGATACATATGTTTATGCGGCCACATAATTGTATTTATGTTACAACTAATGGAGAAGTTACAACTAAAACTTATGCAAATCAAAACGGAGCCACCCAAACTATTGCAAGTCAAACTGATGCCACCAATAGTGCTGCAAATCAAAATGATGCCACCCAAAATAATGTCATTTCAAGTGCTGCAAATCTAAAGATTGCCACTCCAGTTAATACAACTCCAATTGATACCACTCATACTGATGCCTTTCCTACTAATGACACTCAAACTGTTGCAAATCAAAATGAAGCACATCCAACTGATACCATTCCAAATGCTAGTGGTCAGACTGATTACTTTAATGGCATCATTGATGACATTATTTCAAGCCTACCAGATATCACCACATCTCAGGTGGCTGCAGAAGTAAGCAAACCTACCAAAACAAAACAAAAAAGAGGGAAAGAGGCGAAGCCATTGAGAAAGAGTTCTAGTGAGAGAATCAAGATAAACTGGTTTAAAAAAACAAAACCATTCACATGGCCTGGATCAAACAGTGGCTAGCCTATGTCTTTGACAAATGAAGAATAAGGAAGAGGTTCACAAAGAGAAAAGAAGAAGCTTAGGAAATAAAATGTTATGACCTTATGTATTGTCTCATCTTTTGTATAATCTTTTGTGATTTTATGACTTTTAGCTGTTTTAAATATCAACAGACCTTATGTATTGTCTAATATTTTGTGTACTACATTTTGCTTATGGCCAATGTAAGACTAATATGTAATGCTAATGGCCAAAGTAAGACTTATGACCTTATGTAATGTCTACACCATTTTGTGAAAGGCTTATGCCCAATTCTATGTAATGCATTATTCTGTCTGTCATTATTATGCCTTCTGTCAATTCTTATGACTTCATATTAGCATTTATCAACATCATACTGCATAGATATATAACAAAATCCACGATAGCTTATAACAAAAGAATCCATTAGAGCTTATGACAAAATCAATGCTAGCTTAAAACATGATATGGCATAACTTGTAAACAACATATTGCATTAATGAACTTATCTGAATTTTACAAAAGTTATAACAAAATACATGTTATCTTAAAATATCATATGACATAACTTGTAAATAACATATTATGCATTCATTCATGACAACTTTTAACAAAATCCATGACAGCTTTTACAACAAAATACAAAATCCTAATTCTACACTTTTGTTACATAAACTTGTACACCACTGCCAATAAAATCCAACAGAACCATAAGGCAAGCTTCATCTGAAAGTTCTTCTTCTGCATAATGACAACCTTCTTCTTGGATTTTTCTAGCTTTTTTACTATTAATTCCAACTTGACCAATGCCACGCCACATTTCTTGCATTCGCCAATATCACTCTTTGTGCATTCATTCATGGCTATAACAAGCTCATCATCCCATAAAAATAAGTCACATCAATTCATAATCTGCAAACAACCAACGCATATAATTCAATGTCATAAAACACATATAATTCAATGACATACAATTCAAGAAACTACTTACCCCAACATTACGACACTTCCAAAACTTCCTATTTTTGTTTTGCACTGTATTTGCGACTCACATCTTCATAGGCCGACGACAACCACACTGGGGAACACTTGAAATATCAAAGGAATTGCTGCTTTCATGGCTGTTACTTGGATCCATGTCTCTGATAGATGACGAGGTAGCAGACGACGGCGAAACCTATGGTAGACGATGAAGCAACGAAGTGGAAGAAGACAACAATGGTGAAACCCTACGTTTTCTGAAATTCAATTTGGGAACGAGGAAGAAGATGACTTGGAAATGACAACGTGTAAATTATTTAACATTAATTAGTAAGGTAACTGACACGTAGGATAAAAACTAGTGGTATTAGGTAAAATAAGTGTTCAGGGTGTAAACTGTTGGAATCTTTATTTGGTAAGGTCTGCGCAAGAATTTTTGTTTAAGGAGGGCTAAATCAAAACACGCTTATTTGACTGGGGTAAAAGGTATTTAACCCTTATAAATATTCTCAATTATTATATATTAAATATTGAATTAATATATATTAAATATTGAATTAATATATTTATTGTATAATCTATTAATTATTAATGTATTGACTATAAATATCTTAATTTATATTTATTTATATTTAACATTATTATTATGAAATGAATTATTTAACTATATTTAACAATATTATTTAATTGTATTTAATATTATTATTTAATTATATTTATTATTACTATTATAATTATTAATATTTTTAATTATTATATATTAAATACTGAATTAATATATTTACTGTATAATTATTTTTATTATTAATATATTAACTATAAATATTTTAATTATTATTTATTTATATTTAACATTACTATTATGAAATGAAATTAAATTAAAATTAAAATACAATAGAATAGTCATGTGTTCAATATGTTGTAGAATTGTTATATATTTTCTCTAAAGCTCAAACACATTATAATTAACTTGAATGAAATACTAGAGATCAATTGTTAAGTGGTGAAGTGGTAGCTTATTGTGTTTGCCAATGAGATAGCTTTGGTTTGATTCCAGGTTATGACAAAATGTTTTTTCAAATTTTTAATGACCTAAGTAAGCTTATGCCACATCAAATTCCACATGTATAAACATATGTGACACGTCTGATGCCAATATGGAAAAGTTGACACCGTTTGGGAAAATTGGAGGGAAAAGATTAACGTGGGCCTTTTTGAACAATTAAATGACCATTTTGAAACTTTTTAAAGATAAGGGACCATAATGAACCCTGATGTAAATTTAAAGGACTAAAAAGGGTATTTTGCCTTTTTATTTTAACGATAAATTTTAATTAGTTTTAATTTATTTGTACTTACACATTATTTATTTTTTGATGCAGAGCTGAATTATATCATACTTTCACCGCATCCATGGTTACACGGTAGATCTGACTATCAGGACTTCATGTCAAGGGCAGTCAGGTTTATTCTCAACAGGGGCAACCATAATGTGCTTCCTTACTGGGTGTTCCTTGATCGCACCAACCATGACGACATCAATTGGACCCTGTTTGAGGACTACATGGAGGTTGTTGCATTTGATACCATCTCGTTATACTATGGGTGGCTAGCCTGTGGGGTTAACATGATGGTCAGGTATCTGCTCGAGCGGTGTATGCGCCAGTTTGGCTTTGTGTATATGATACCCCGATCTCTTTTCCAGGCTGCTCCCGATAGCATGACACAAAGGGCTCTAGATGACGTCTTCCAGGATTGGGAGAATTCTCTCGTGCTAGATGAGTATCGGTTAATGCGGGCATCCCGTATGTGACACTGTGTGGAGGGGTACACGACATGGTTCTTTAGAGTGTCAGACTCTTACATGACATCGAAGGGTGAAGGATGTCCGTCGAGGCTAGCACATGAGGAGCTCTTGGAGAACGAGTATGTCGAGGATGATCATGTCATTGATCTACTGTCCATCTATCAGCGTATCAGCCAGATTGGATAGGAGGCATTGGATGATAGCGTTGTGCATGAGGGCGGACCCGATGCGATTGCCGTGGTGAGGATGGTCACTGAGGTAGAGCGTGCGACACATTACCCTAGGCAGATGAGGGCGCAGGGGGGGGGGGTCAGGATTATGCATACACAGTAGCCTTTATATTTTGTTATTTGATTTTGTTTGATTGTATTATTTTTCGGAACAATTAATGTAATTTGATATTTCTGATAATTTTCTCCTTAATATTTGTAACATATTAATATTTACATGATTTCCGTATATATAATGCTCCTTAATTGAATTTCTGAAAACGGAAACATAATTCGAGTTATTGTGAAAAATCACAGTAGTTTCAAACATTTTTTAACAAATTCAGTAAAGGTTTCGTAAGTGCACTTACAAATTTACCTTTTTTGGTGAATTCGTAAGTGCACTTACGAAACCTTTCCTGTATGTGTTAAACCATGTTTAAATGAATAAAACATACAAAATAAGGTGAATTCGTAAGTGCACTACGAATTCATCTAGAAAGATCAATTCGTAAGTGCATTTACGAAGAACATTTTTGATTTTTCAGGGGTGTTGGAGAAACCCACTAGGTGAGTGAAGAAATTTCCTAATTATATTGTATACCAAATGTTGTATTGTGAACTTGAAAAACTAAAATAATTATTTTCGAGGGAAGTTGAATGGATGCCGTCAGCTGAGATGCTCCAAAAGACAATAATCATGTCCTTGATATTAATGAGAAAAAAATAAAATAAAAATAATAGTAAAACATAAAAAAGAAAGTTTCTATTTATAGCTATAGTAAAAATAGAAGAAGAGATAAGAGAGTGACACTTGACAAAACTTGATAAAGAACTCATTTTGATTGTATATATTGTACGATGTATGATGTCCAGGTGGAATTAAATCTAATTCTTATTTGTAGTGTTTAATTAAAATCAATTTTATGATTAATTAATTCAAAATCAATTTTGTTTTTCTTTTTTTAAAAGATTAAAAAAATTCAAATTCAAAATCAATTTTAGTCGTGCAAAGTTTATACATTTGTGATAGCATAGAATAAAATAAAATAAAATTCTATATCATAATGATACGCAACGTCGTTAAGCTCTTTTGATCAAAACGTCGTTAGACCTAATTCCTTTTTTCCAGGTTTCAGGTTAAGCTCTCTTCCCCATTTCTATTTCTCTGCCATCTTCCACCTTCGCCGAATCTCTACGATCCGAAACCAAAACCCTAAGCTCTCGTAGATCTCTCGCAAACTCGTTTTTCTGCAACCCATTCCATTCGATTTTCTAGGGTTTCTACGAAGCTCGTTTTTGTCTCTATTCATCAGGCCGTTAAATTGGATTGAATGTTGGCGTGGCGACAACCACACGACGACTTCAAACATGTTGAACGGGGAACGAAGGTACTTTGAACTTGTGTGCATTATAAGCCACTAGAAGTTGGATAGTGATGAGGGATTTGGGTATTCAAAAGTTAATTTATGTTTTGTTATGCATATCGTGTTATGATACACTTTGCAGAAAACTATCTGTTTTTATGATTATGTCATTTTGATGCTGACCACTTGGTTTCTTTGATGTGTACATGATTGTATTGTATTTTCATTAGTTCACTGAATAGAAATTAAGAAATTAATGATGATAATAATATTGATCAGGTGGGCCTCTTCCACCAGAAGGGGTGGTATGACCGTGTTAGGGAAAGTTGCTGTTCCAAAACCTATTAACTTACCCAGTCAGAGGTATTTGATTTATGGCTTAACTATTTACTTTCTCAGTTAATTAGTATGCTCAGTTTATGATCTAAACATGTTAAGTTTTATTTGTTTTAAGGTTAGAAAATCATGGCCTGGACCCAGATGTGGAGATTGTACCCAAGTGAGTGAACATTTTTATTAATCTGGGTAGTAAGTCTATAGTTTTTTCTGCTGCTGTTTTTGTTCCTCTAGACTAGATAATCATTTCTTGTGTTTAATCTTATGTTGTTTAGGGGTTCCCTCAGTTGGGGCAGTAAGTCACCATCTTCTGCATTAAATGCATGGGGTTCTTCTCTATCTCCAAATACCAGTTGTGGTACTAGTTCTCCCAGTCAACTGAGTGCCCGTCCATCATCTGGTGAGAGTGGAGCCCGGCCTTCAACTTCTGGTAGTGATAGGGCTTCTGAACTACCTAATAGAGCATGGGGGTCAAACTCCCGGCCTTCGTCATCATCCGGGGTACCGACATCAAGTCATACTTCTCAGACATCATTGCGTCCTCGAAGTGCTGAAACAAGACCTGGTAGTTCAGAATTATCTCGATTTGCTGAGCACACCACTGAAAATTCAGTGACTTGGAATGTTGCTAGAACTACAGAGAAATTGGTAGGCTTCTGTTATTTATTTTGTTTTTTTTGCAGTTGAGGCTTATGATACTATCATTAGTCACTTCATACAACGCTTTTGCGGTAATTTATGGTATTAATAGATTGTTAGATTGATTTAGCCAATGTTTAAGATGTTGCATGGACTATGACAACACTTGATGTGTGAGTTTATTCTCCTGTAGCTAATGAATTTCCATTTTGTACGATCATCTATCTTTCTATGATTTGGGAACAATACATAGCATATAACCGGGCATAGTTTCTAGGTAACTTGAAGTGTTGGAACATCTATAAAATATGTCTGGAACATTTTTATTGCATCTTCATTTTTTTAAAGAAATTAGTTGGATGGTCATTTTGGACAGAACACATTAGTGATGTTTTATTCATATGGCTTACCACCATTTAATGGGAAAAAGGACTTCTGTTGTTGTTACTGTGTTTGAAACTCAACTCAATAATTGAGTAGACAATTGTGAGATTCTTTTGTAAGAACACAGGCAGAGAGAACACTGCGTCACATTTTGAGTATCCATCACAGTTTCTAGGGCAGTGTTGCGGCTGCTACATAGATGAAGACCCCACTTTGCTCCTCGTTCTGTTTTCTCCTTCTAGGAAAATCCATTATCCACTCGCTCCCACCTCTTTTCTACTTTCAGCAGCCCACCTGTCTTCTGGTGATATGAGCCAGTGGTTTTCTGGCCAAGTCTCATTTTCTTTCCGACATGTTTTTTGTTCCCATCCTTGCATTTTTCAGCAACTTACTATTTGTCTTTACCCCTCTGATGGTTCACAGACGCCCTTTGTTGATTCGATTCCAATCTTTTCACCCTTGTTCACAGTCTGATTCAACACATCTTTGTTTCTGTTTTTTCGTTTCTTTTTGAATGTGATGTGTACTTAGCAATTAGCACCTGCAAGTCAACATAATGCTAGTTTTAGCCTAACGAATGGATTCATATTATTGTTTTTTCAAATTAATTGCTCCATATTTTTAAAAAATAAAAAGCTTCCTTCCACGGAGTATTTTGATTTTGTCGTTGTGTCTAGATAATGGCTTGGCTTTGGTTGATAATATGTCTTTTAGTACGGGGTCCTGTGTTTTGGAAAAAATGTCTTTATATGTTTGTGTTGAAAAACGAGAGAATGAGAGACATTTAGAGAAACCGTGTGTCTGAATAGCACTACTGAAGTTGTATTATATAGTGAATTACACAGCTTATTGTATTAATTACGTAGGGACTATGGTATATTTAACGAATATACTATGAAATATTCTATTCTAAGTATGTTTAAATATCAACACTCCCCTCAAGCTGAAGCATATAAGTCAAATGCACCAAGCTTGACACATTTAATTCTGAGACCTCGTAGGGACTTTATAAAAACATGCCAATTGATCATTAGAGTTGACAAAGCTTGTGATGACGTCGCCTGATTTGATCTTCTCTCTGACAAATGACAAAATGGCAGTCTATCTCAAAATGGGGTCTTGTGTTTTGGAAAAAAAATTGTAGTATACTATTTGTATGTTTGCTTAATAAACTGTTAGTTGCGTATCCATACTCATGGGAATATTAGCAGGCAACTGTGCTGTCAGCTTCTTTGCACCGTTATCAAGGATGGGCAACCACTCCTTGTAGTATATCGAGGAAGTATTCAGTCATCTAATTGTAAAGAATATCTTCTGGGTTTTCTTAAAGAAAGTAATCTTTTAAATAGTGTTGGCTAACATTTATAACATTCCCAAAAGTAATAAGTAAAATGGGACGTTGAGGTATTTGTATGTTTGCTTAATAAGCTGTTAGTTATGTATCCATACTCTTGGGAATATTAGCAGGCAACTGTGCTGTCAAAAGAAATCTTCTGGGTTTTCTAAAAGAAAGTAATCTCTTAAGAAGTGTTTGGCTAACATTTATAACATTCCCAAAAGTAATAAATAAAATGGGACGTTGAGGTGGTTAACATAGAAATTAATAAAACTGTTAAATATAAAATTTTATCCACACCTCATTGGAATATACTTTTCTAACCGCCTTAATAGGAATAATTTTTTAACCTTGTAACAAGCATAGGAATACGCGGTAATGGATCCTTTCAGTTTTTTTCCCTCATGTTCTCAAGTTTCCATTGTAAATCCTCTTTCTCTCTCCTTTTATTCCATTGTAAATCCTCTTTCTCTCTCCTTTCCATTGGAAGGTGGGAATTTCAGTGAACCCTCATGTCACATAAGAGGATGCATTTCCAGAATACACATTTCCTACCCATATATTCCTGGAACGTGTTTTGAATAATTTGACAAATATCCCTATTTTAGTGAATTTGGAGTTGTACTAGTAAGAGTAATGTTACAGTAGTATTTGACCTTATTATTTGTTAAAATAAGATAATTGAGTCATTAACTGATTAACTCTTTCCAAATTTCTTTGAAGTTCTTCTGTTGTAGTTATTTGAAGGGATGTTATCAAAGTTGATTTATCATCTATCTGATATTGTACTACTGTCCTGATGTAGGGAATTAAACAATGCAAGAGTGATAATTTTTCTTTGAGCTCTGGAGATTTTCCTACTCTTGGGTCTGAAAAGGACAAATCTGTACCTGATTTTGATTCCCAAGGTAGCATATTATGCATAAATATTATCAGTAAGGTGATTATGATTTTATATTGATTGACAATTTGAAATAGATAATAGTGCTACATTGTTTGGTCTTAGTTGCCTTTGTATTTTATCAATTTACAGTTTTACACTGCATTCATTTATCATTGAGTGGTTGCTGTCACTACAAACACTTCGCCTAAAATTTCCAGGTGTCTTGTTAATGTGTTGTTTTGTTTTTGTGGATGTTAGACATGCAGAAAGATTGGCATGTCCTATTATATGACTTTTTCTCCTAGTTTCTAGGTGTTTTCATTTGCAATTTTCTTGCGAGGGTGTCTTATCCTCTTGCTTTGTACTATTCTTTCTCTCGTAACATTTTTTTTAAATAAAAAAAGGAATTATTTTATTGGTAGACGTATTGTCTTTAGTTTAAGTTGCTTATATACATATCAGTGTAGTGTACTATAAGTTTGGAAGTTCATGTTTACTTTTTCTCTGTCCATTCAGTTTCCTACTATATTTTGCTGTTGTGTTCTCTAGTTTTATATGACATAAATTTTAAAATTGTTGGGATTTAAATCATTATTTGTTCAATAATTGGACCACATTTTAGTCTTGTTATCTAAAACTAGAGTGACTTCAAGATCAAGATGTTAGAATACTTTTGTTGAGATCTAATGAGTGACTTCAGAAATGGTTGAGATTTAATTTATCATTTGTTGTGAATTATTTATGTACTATTCACAGATCACGGTTCTCATATTCGGCCTGAATCTTCTGCTGGTCTTGGAAAAGAGAAAAATGAGACCTCAACTGCCGGTTTGTCTTCATGCTCTTGCCGTTATATTGATACATGTTGGCTTAGTTTTGGTTCTGCCCATTTCTGCTTCTAGGATTGTGATTTATCATTGATTGTCAGGATTTTGTGTTGCTTGTGTTACAGATGATGTTCCTGTTCATGCAAATACGAAGTGTGAAACTGAAAATTCTTGGAGAAGAGATGACCAGGCTTTCAGTGAGGATGGTATGAGGCCTGGAATAGAGAAATGGAAGGGGAATCTCCACCCCTATCCTAATGCTGGTATTCTTCCTCAGCACTTTGATGTTTGGCGTGGTGCTCCAGTAAATAATCATCAACGAGATATTTGGTTCAGAGGCCCACCTAATGGTCCTCCATTTGCAACTCCTGTTGTTCCAGGTGGCTTTCCAATTGAACCATTTCCATTTTATCCTCCACAATTTCCACATACTTTTGCAAATGCATCTCAAGTTCCTCCTCCTGGAAGTGGTCCAAGAGGGCCCCATAATAATGGGGAAGTCTACAGGCCTCATATGCCTGATGCTTACATTCCTCCAGGTATGCCATTGAGACCTGGTTTTTTACCTGGCCCTATGGCCTATGAAGCCTACTATGGTCCTCCAATGGGCTATTGTAATTCCAATGAACGAGATGTCCCTTTCATGGGAATGGCAACTGGAGCTTCTGTATATAATAGGAACCCAAGTCATAACCCACCCGAGCATGGCATTTCACATGGTAGATCTGGTGGACATGGTCCTCTAGTAAAACCATTGGCATCAGAGCAGGTAGAATCCAGTCATACTCCTGACACCAGACCATACAGAGTTCTTCTTAAGCAACACAATGAGTTGGATGGAAAAAATGAACCAACAACAAACTGGGAGGACTCGATAACAACGAATGCATCACATGCCAATGAGAGGGACCAATCAAGATTGCCTGTCCAGGAGAATGATCACAGAGGGAACATGGAGATGGATTTAAAGAGGATAAGTGCTTATAGCAAAGAAGCTTCTTCCCAAACATCAGGAAATCAAGGATCTATTTCTGTCAAAAATACCAAGTCACTTGAAAGTGCTGGAAGCTTTGATAATATTTCGGAAAGGAAAATGGATGTTGTCAGTTCTAATAAACTAGGAATTGCCTCAAGACCGTCTGCCCCTAAAGATTCTACTCTGATTCAAAAGATAGAGGGTTTAAATGCAAAAGCCAGGGATATTTCGTCCACTAAAAGTAAAGATGATAGGATGAATAAGTTTCACACTGGTAGCCAAGTGGAAAATGAAACAAGTGCTGGTGTTGTATCTCTTGAGACAACCCCTGCCACTGAAGTAAAAAATCCAACTGTTCGTGGAGTGGGTGCTTTTGGAGGCGAAAAGAATTTGAAGTCATCAGCTTTCAGTGAAACACCTACATCCAGGTTGGCCATCGTTTCTTTATATCAACTGCTCTAATTATGGTTCATTAATCGTGGTGAAAGTATTGAAATTCTCTTGCACAGGCAAGTTTCTCATGGCATGCAAGGCAGACGCAACCATCGTAAGGGGAGGCTTGATACTCAAGATGTTGATGGTTGGCAAAAGAAATTTGGGGTCATAGATTCTTCATCATCATCATCAGGTATGCAGTTGGAAGCATCTAGCATTCTTGTAGGTGAGCATCAAATATCCGTTGATGCCTATGAAAGGTCTGGATTGTATAGCCAAGTAAGGCGCGAAGGTGTATCTGTGCAAACCTTATCTGATCCAGCCAATAGCCATGAACAGGTAATACATTCACTTTTTTTTGTACTAGCTACTTGTTATGCTTGCATTTAACTCTTGCACAATTTTTAAATCTTCAGCGTGCTATAACAAAAGAGTTATCCAAGCAGCAGACTAAGCAACTGCAGGTGGAAGAGGAGGAGCGCACTAAAAAGCAAAGGGCTAAATCTCTAGTGAAGTTAGAGGAGGTAAACAGGCGCACAGGAGCAGTGGAAGGATCAATGCAGAAAATGTATGCTACGAATTCTCCCCTACAGAATAGGCAAGAAGAATTTCAACTTTCTGAGTCGGCAACAATATTGGCAAAATCCGGGAATGTCAATTCTTCTGTAAGGCCTAATGATAATGGTGTATGTCAGAATGTTATGAATCCTAATCAGTCGGCGACTTTGTACCAGAATGTTAATTGCGCTGAAGCCAAGAAATCTTTACAGTCTCAAAACAGTGTTGCCTCAAAGCAGAGAAGAGCAGATTATAAACAAAAGCAAAATCTTTCCGATCCAATGGCTTATGTTAATGTATCTTCTGGCATTGCTACAAATGAAGTTAGTTCAGCCTTACCCATGAATTCAATTTCTATGGTTGAGTCACATGGGAACCAGAAAAAGAAGAATAATAGGAATAAGAAAAACAAACAGAAAGCTAAAGATGTTTCATTCTTGCCTGCATTACCAACTGTAACATTGAAGGAAGCCGATCTTTCTAGTAGCTCTGTTGAAAATAAACCCAGGGAAGACATCGAGTTAGATCAAGGATCACTTCAGTCATCATCTTTGTATAAAGATCCAAACAAGTATTCAGAGAAAAAATATTCAGAAATTGAAGAATCCTATGGTAGAAGGAATAACCCGTTGAAATCACAGCATTCTCGTAGGATGCCGAGAAACATACAGGCTAATAGACTAACAGAGAAATCCCATGGGAGTGATGCTTTGATGTGGGCACCTGTTAAACCACCAAACAAGGGCATCTTGGATGAATCAAGTGAGCAAAGTAAAATTGAGGCAATTGTTCCTGCAAAGAGTGAACAGCAGGTGCATAATTTAAGAAATAAGAGGGCTGAAATGGAGAGATATATTCCAAAACCTATTGCAAAAGAAATGGCTCAGCAAGGAAGTTCTCAACAAATGGTATCATCAATCAGTCAGGTTCCTACAGACGAATGTGTTGAAACAGTTGATTCTGGTTCTCAAGGTCCCCGGATAACTCAGAATACTATTTCAGGTGCTGGAATAGTGGGTTCTGTCCAGGAGTGTAAAATTGGAGATAGCAGGCAGACTAGGGGTTGGAAGGGAAAATCACATGGGTCATGGCGGCAAAGGACTTCAACAGAATCAAAAGATGTGCACGACATGCTAGATGGAGTGAACCATGATTCAAACTCCTATCAAAATATTCAGATACCGATGGAGCGTCAAAAAGTGCAGATGTCTGAAACAAGAGGACAATGGAAGCATGCTGGTGACACTAGCAATCCGGATGCCTCAAACAATCCAGAGAATCATGATTCAGCTGTTTCAGTTTCTGTTCCTATTATTAAAGATCATAAAGGAACGGTCAAGGAAAGGCAGGTACCTTTTAGGCGACAGAAGGGCACAGGAGTGAACCATGATGTTGATCAGAATAAAAGGGCTGGGGAGACAAGGAAAACTGACACACTGATATCTTCTTCTGTGCACAATCAACCAGATATGAATGCTGTTTTGAAGGAAAATCAAAGTATTGGAGAATTTGGATCATCACAGTGGCAACCAAAATTTCAGGCATCAAATAATCAGAGAGGCGATAGACCCAAGAAAAAGGAGTTTACTCACGGTGGATCATTTCCAGAAGGCCATCCTCACTCCTTAAATCAGGTAGCTGTTAGC
Source organism: Vicia sativa (assembly GCA_021764765.1). Lineage (NCBI taxonomy): Eukaryota > Viridiplantae > Streptophyta > Magnoliopsida > Fabales > Fabaceae > Vicia > Vicia sativa. Next base: position 183,989,390 of record CM038794.1, read on the forward strand.
TCAAGTGAGCAGGCTCCAACAAGTATGGATCCTAGGAATCAGCATCACCCATCATCTGGGGTTCGCCGAAATGGAAATCAAAGCCATTTCGGAAAGGGACGTGAATTTCGGGAAGATTGGAAAACACATGCACAAGATAACAGGTATCATCAAAACCGGGAAAGACAAGGCCCTCCTCCAAACTATCATCATGAGTACCACTCTTTAGGACCACATGGAGACAGCAAATCAGACAACTCTGAAAGACCTAAAGATGATTACTATCAGGCCGGGGGAAGATTTAGGGAGAGGGGTCAAACTCACTCAAGACGAGGTGGGGGAAATTAGCTAGAGTGGTGGTTGTGATTCGAATCTGTTAACGAGTCGTGGTTATACTCCAACATGGTTTTTATGCTCCTCCAGAAGCCATACATTTATTTATCAGTGCTTTGATCAGCCATGATTGTTCGATCCAAGAGTTATGAATGATAAATGCAGTTGCATCAGTTATGTTCTGATGATTGGTAGGCATTGAGTAGGGCTATGAATAAATGAGACGAGGCCTCCATCTCTGGAGGCTGGGGAGAGTAATAGTTTTGATGGCTCCCCTGTAGTTTATTAGTTTCTGATTGATAGTGTTATTTGGTGGCATGACTTTTTTTTTTATTGTTTCGCCGTGCCTCTCACTGCTTCCTACCGAACACAATGGTCATTAACTTCACGCTTTCTGTATTATTATTTTATTGCTTCCTTCCTTTTTATTTGTATTATTATTATTATTATTATTATTATTATTATTATTATTATTATTATTATTATTATTATTATTATTATTATTATTATTATTATTATTATTATTATTATTATTATTATTATTATTATTATTATTATTATTATTATTATTATTATTATTATTATTATTATTATTATTATTATTATTATTATTATTATTATTATTATTATTATTATTATTATTATTATTATTATTATTATTATTATTATTATTATTATTATTATTATTATTATTATTATTATTATTATTATTATTATTATTATTATTATTATTATTATTATTATTATTATTATTATTATTATTATTATTATTATTATTATTATTATTATTATTATTATTATTATTATTATTATTATTATTATTATTATTATTATTATTATTATTATTATTATTATTATTATTATTATTATTATTATTATTATTATTATTATTATTATTATTATTATTATTATTATTATTATTATTATTATTATTATTATTATTATTATTATTATTATTATTATTATTATTATTATTATTATTATTATTATTATTATTATTATTATTATTATTATTATTATTATTATTATTATTATTATTATTATTATTATTATTATTATTATTATTATTATTATTATTATTATTATTATTATTATTATTATTATTATTATTATTATTATTATTATTATTATTATTATTATTATTATTATTATTATTATTATTATTATTATTATTATTATTATTATTATTATTATTATTATTATTATTATTATTATTATTATTATTATTATTATTATTATTATTATTATTATTATTATTATTATTATTATTATTATTATTATTATTATTATTATTATTATTATTATTATTATTATTATTATTATAGGAATATCAAGGTACTTGTCTATTTTTATAATTAAATTAGAAATTCATATTCACAATTAAAATTGTTTTTAGTATTTTTATATAATTTTGTTTGGAATATAAAACAAAATGAGAAAAAAGAACACGGACTGCCAGTTTAAACTATTTTTACACTGACAAGCAATCACCATCAAATATTTAGTCAAGTTGCACTAAATTTTTTAAAGTTGTAATATGTTATGGCACAATGACAAAATTCTATTGAATGATGATGTAAAACAATTTTACATAATGGGTATATTACCTTTAACTTTACTATGTGTTGGGTTTCATAAAATATTTTGTAATTTTATTAGTTTTCTCATTTCTAACTCTTTTTTTTTGGCAAAATTACCTTCAGGATTCTTAAAGGTTCTTAAAGTTAATTAATTGTGTGATTTATATTTTTTTCCGCTATATGCGAGTCTTTTATGTTAATTAACGTATGCACTGTTTGATTTTTTTTTCAAACTCCTTTTTAAAAAAGTTGAAGTGACACTAATAACACTGATATGTCACTTAACATAAGTCAGAGACCATCGTCGAATTATCCTAATAAAATTTTCAGAATTTTTTAATGCATAGAAGTATTTTTAAACTAATTAAAATGCATACAAAAGGAAGAAATTAAAGAAAAATAATAAAACAGAAAATAAAATTCTTAGAAAATTACCCTAAGTCTAAAAATAAGAAGAAATATTTTCATAATTTTTGGATAAAAAACAGATTTAATATGAATTTTATAAATTAAAATAAAATTAATAGAAAAAAATTAACGATCCAAACGTTAGTTAACATAAAAGACTCACATGTAATAAAAAAATCTAAAGAATCGATTTATTATAATTAAATAATTTAAAAGACCTTGGAATAATTTTGCCCTGGTTTTTGCTCCAAAAGAAGAAAAAATTGAACATATAAACATACATTTTTTCTTTACATGAGTAGCTAAATTCTTTTGATTATGTCTATGAGATGAAACTATGGTAGAATCATATGAATGTTTGATGCTATTTGAAAATTTTCATTTTACAATTTTTATTGAATTATTCTTATGTGTAATGTTTTTATTTTTTTATTTTTATGTTGACAAGCGCACATAGTAAAATTAGATGAGTATCAATTATTACCTGAAAAACTATCGATGTGAAATAGGATAATTATTCCACTTATTAATTAATTAGGGATATGTAATTATAAGTTGTGGCTACTGAATTAATCACATAGATTGTCTATTTTTACTCTGGATTCGCCTATAGAATTAGGGAGTTGTAGTTAATTTAGTGAGTCATACTAAGAAATTGGGTGTGTTGGTATTGTTAATTCGTTGTAATATTATTAAATAATTTCTATTCAAGTAATGCTCATTCACCAATAAGGGATAATCATAGGATTCAAAAAAGATCAAATCGTCTTCGCCTTATTGTATCTCTAATCAGTTTTACTCACAATTTATTTTCGCAAACCAATTTAAAACCCTCGTATTTTATTCAATTTGCACAATTAATTTCTTGTTTAAATTCACAATTTTTGTGGAGACAATCTTTATTTATTAATTCGACTGAATCAACATTCTTGTTAAGAAAGTCATCATTATCGTTTGCAATCTGACTAACAAAAATAAAATTCTTAGTAATAGCAAAAACAAGTAAGCTATGGAGAGAGAGAGAGAGAGAGAGAGAGAGAGAGAGAGAGAGAGAGAGAGAGAGAGAGAGAGAGAGAGAGAGAGAGAGAGAGAGAGAGAGATTAATATGTGTCATGTATGGAGAAGTGAAATATGCAGAGCCAATGAAAGCAATGAAAAAACCCTTACCATTGTCAAGTAAGACTTGATTAGTTTCAAGTAGTGTTATGCTTTCTGATAAGTAGTGTGCATTATTGATCACATGGTGAGTAGCTCCTTAGTTAGGGTACTATTTATGTGTGTTGATTAAATGTACTTTGAGTGTTAATTTTAATGCTTGTGAGGTATGCTCGAGGTTAATGAGTAAGCCTTTGAGAAAAACCAAGTGGAGGTCCTTTAAGGAAGGAGCAAACGATTAATTGGGACTAGGATTTGGTATAACTAGAGTGGAATTTGTTGGAACAAAATCTGTTCATATTTATTGGGTTTTGATAATAAGAAAGTACTTAAAGAACAATTAGGTATGCTAACATTTGTTTAAGTGTTTAGGATTATTAAACTATGAATTAACCTGGTTCTGACCTAGTTAAATAACATATGAAGAGAAGCAAATAACTCAGATTCTAAAGAATCAGAATTTGATCAACACTTGGAACCTCCGTTTCTGATAACAGCTCAGAATCTGATGACCTAGAAACATAATACCGTGCCTCTAATTTGTACTATGTGAAAAGCAACTCCATCTTGTCAAAAGCCAAATTATGGATAAAGTTAACTAGGTTTCCTAGAGCAAGGCTCAAGGTTTTTTGACACGACTTCTTTAGTCTATCCCAACATCCTTGTGGTCGTCATGTTTGATAAAGACTTTGTTGGATAAAGCTTTTACACCGAAGATGAAGATCTTAACAATACTAACTTCCAATGCCTCTTTCTTGGAAACTGCTGCACAACAAAGATACTTGTGCAAGTCATCTTCCAACGTCTGTTTTATTGCCTTTATATAAGGAGTTGGATATTTAAAGGAAGACAACAACAAGATATTACAACAAGAACAAGAAGAGATCTGAGCACTAATGTTTCATGTATATATTTGTTGGATTTCAAATAATTTTGAGATTTCTTATATTTGCATATCTTAGAAATCTTGTATTCTTTGTGTATCTCTGATTGTATATCAAGTGCATCTTGTTGTCTATTCATCTAAACTGTTTGTTTAGAGGTTCACTGGAAGTCTCTTGCTAGGTTGCTTGAGCAAAGAAAGTTCCTTGCTAGGTTATTTGCACAAAGGAAGTATCTTGCTAGGTTGCTTGAGCAAAGAAAGTCCCTTGCTAGGTTATTTGCGCAAAGGAAGTATCTTGCTAGGTTGCTTGAGCAGAAGTCTCTTTTTAGGTTGCTTAAGCAAGGGAGTCTTAAAACAGTTTTCTTAAGCAAGTTGTAATCTGGTTTTGATTATAGGGGAAAACCTCTTGCAGGATAAGGGAACATGACTACTCTCATTTGTAGATGAACCATGATAACTTTCGTGTGTGCTTTTACTTACTACTTTGTGCTTTAACTTATTCTGCTGCTATTTACTCTCGCCTAGGATCTGGACTTGTTCAGATTCAGAAGTTGTTATTCAAAAGAAGCAAACTATTTCATCATATACAATTCAACCTCCCCTTATTGTGTATTTTTCACCTTTAGAATTGTTTGTCCATTGACTCTAGTTAGATATTTAACACTGACTATGATGAGATGTGTTCCACATTAGAGGAAAAATTTGGGAGTGTCTATGATAACAAACACTTGTATCACGAACTTGCTTGAAATTAATTTGACATTTCACTTTGAACATATCTTCAAATCTGCCACCTATACCATAATTAAAACAAGGACCACCACGAATCTACCATGATTCTCACTGAAATCAGTCATATAACCAAACTAAGAAGCATTAGAGAAGTCGAGGTTCACCTTAGTTGCAAATTGAAGATCGAGAGGTGTGGCTTAAGCAACATTTATATACAAAATTTCAATAAACAGAATCTTCTTTACTTTATCCAGTTTTGCTTCATGACAAAGAAGCATAAACTCAACTTTAATTATAATAACAATATGGAATAATAATTAATAATGGAGACTAAGACATTATATTCATTAGGTGGCCCATCAAGTACTTGCTTTAAGTTAAGCACGATGTGAATGTTTGAACAAAATTAGTTTGTATCATATCCCTTATGTTTTGATGATAACAAGATATATAAAGAACAATTGAGTATACTAACATTTGCTCAAGTGTTTAAGAACATAAATTAAGATTCTAATTCAAATTCAGTTCTAAAATTGCATTAAACATCCAAAGAGAAGCTTTACGAAGCAAATTTTGAAGATTAGACTCTGAAGAATCAACTTCTGAAGGAGGTCAAATTTAGAACAAAGTCAACCTTTAAAGGATCAAGAAACTCTGATAGGTCATTATAAAACTCTGAAGATTTTTTGTCTTCTTCTGATCACATGAAGATTGCAGAAAATTGCAGAAAACAGATGGAATGCAATTGCTAATTCCCCTTGTAGCAAAGGATTTTCAAATAGCCCTTCAACGATATTAACCATATCAAGATTTTTTCCAACATCTATGATGTTGCTTCTCTCAAAGACACACTTGTTCAAGAAGTCTACACTCATATAATACTAATTCAAGTCTAGCACGCTTAACCATGAAGTTCTTTTCTGTTAGGCTATCGAAAAAAGATGCATCTTGTTGGTATAGGTACTACAAATCAATCCTTACGAGTCTTCCTTCAACCATGCAGTCCCGTGTCTGCACAATCTTAAGACCCATCTCATTTCAATGTGAATATAGTGACCACTCTCACCCCCTTCAGCCCAAAGATTGTCTCATTTTCATGCCTCATGCACCGACAACCACTCCCCTCCCTTGTTGGCCTTAGGTGTTACACTAGATGACTGGACTACTTCTATTTTGTGGGAGGAACCAGGATAATTGATTGTGTATTTGTTTTATCTTCTATACCTCTGAACCTTTATTATGATGCATACTTTAGACTCTGACTCATATTCTAACCTTGTGTTTATTAAGGGATACTCTAATCCAAGAAGAACCTCATGGTTCAATTACTTTCTTTTTAGGTAGTAATAAGGTATCAATAATGTTATGGCATAATCCTTGGTTAGAGAGTGGTCCTTTGAGAGCTAGTTTAATATGCTATGTAAATTGTCTATTGATATATATTTTAGTGAGATATCTTTCTAAATTGAACAGGAAGGGTAATGTAAGAGGGTGACACTGGTTAATTAACTTTTTTTTACTAGAGAGGAGGAACTTTTGTCAGAATTATGGTCCATGCTTTTTAATATTCTTTTGCAAGAAAATGCTTTAGATATGTGAACTTAGATGTTTGATCATAGCGAGATCTTATGTATTAAATGAGTATATTGATTCTTAATAAGGTTGAACCAGAGGATCCTCCGCCCTTTTAGAACTTAATTTGAAATAAATTATCTCATTTATAGGTTTTCTTTTTCTTTCTTTCTTGGAGACTAATTCAATATTGACCTTCTACAAATAACATGTTACATCGTGGCATAAACAATGCATATTCTTCTTATAATCTTTAGAGAAATGATATTTTGACACCCAAATTGGGGTGTCAAAAATGTGTCTAGTGTAAATTTTAGGTTTTGTAGTATATTATTGAAATTTGTGTAGTGTATAAAATGAAAAAGTAGGAGAGAGATAGAGACATTGGTAAACGATTGATATACAGTGTCAAATTTTAGATGTTCAAATAACACTACTCTAATCTTTATGGGCGTGTAACTGGAAAAAATTCAATAACATTTAGTCTTTGATTGCATTTTTTCTGAGTGTTTGATATGACATTTTGAACGGGTTAGAAACTTCAAACACTTTATAAAATAATGTTGTTCATCATGCCCAACAATTTATCTACCTTTTCCCACTTAAAAAAGAAGTGATTTCTTAATCCACCCATGGGGTGAAATTAAATCCTATGCATTTCCAAAAATACTCCTCTAAGATCAGATGTATACTTCCGGTGTGCACCACTTTCTAAAATATTTGAGTGAAAACCGCATGCATACTTCCAGTTCTGGGCATGACACTTAGCAGAAAAATAGAACTGCAATTGGAAAATATACAATTAGAAATTTAACAACGTATTCAACTTATAAACCGAATAAAATACCTACAATTTATAGATTGAATAAAAGACCAAATATGTTATCCAGAATGCATTTCATAATAATGGTATCCAAAATACAAATTCGATACAATACGAATTAAAAAAGCTAAAGTCAAATACAATAAAATAGAACTACTGGGTATGGTGGACAATGAGTCGGCCTGTCACTCTCGAGGCGTCTCTCTGTTGTCTCCTGTATGACAGATTACCCTGAGCCTCCGCCATGATTGTCTCCAAAACTCCTCTGACATCGCATTCGTCAAGAAACAACCCTATGTCAATGTCATCCCTAGCAAGTTCCATGATACGACAGCACCTAGGTAGCACTTTCTGAGCATGATCCCTCATCGTCTGCTCCTCTTCCAGGATCTCCTGATGAACCAACCTAGGTGGGTTCCCTGGAGCATCCTCTGTTATGTATGGACGGGGAACCCTGAAGAACCACAACATGTAACCATACGCGTAACTTCAGTCGTTTGGAGCCACGATACTCCTGGCCTCCTCAGGTACAAGATGATTCTCAAAATCATCAAAAAGCTCATCCATCTCCCTCCTATTCACTATCAAAGGAGCACATACAACATGATGCCGAGGAATGGTCTGGGTATACCCGAACTGATGCATCACTCGCTCGGGCATATAAAGAGCAGTCTTCTGAGTACGGCAAGCCAATCAACCTGTAAAAAGAAAAACCTCATCAAACTGTATCGTCTCACGGTGATCGACGTAGGCACTGAAATGGATGTCCTCGTGCACTATCCGGTCCATGTAAACCCGATACGGCAGAGTCGCCTGGTTGCCTCTGAGCGGCTCGTATGCGTAGGCACACGACATATCCTCAGTATAACCCTCATCAAGAGACCATCCAGAAATGCGGGGGAAGTGTTGTAGGATCCATTCCTAAAATATCAAAATTAAACCAGTTAGTTTCAAAATCAAAATAATTAAAAAACAATGTTAAGAGAAATAGTTTATACCGTCAACAGAGACATGCTGTCAGTGATCTGTCCCGTCCTCCACTTAGTCCCCTCAGCTAACTTTGTATACAAGTAAACCAAGCAGGCAGCCCCCCAGTTCCACCCACTGATTGCATCAAAATTAGCAAAGAACCTAAGGTACATGATGTTAGTGTAAGTTGCACTGATGTCCACAAATATCTGCATGCCAACAAGATACAAGAGGTATGCTCTCATGGCATACCCCCTGTGAAGAGTAATCTGCTCGGGATCACCATCAACAACTGTAGCAAGCGCAAGCTCATATGTAAAAACCTCATTCAGCCAACTATATCTCACGTGGCAACCATATGTCTTATCAACCTCCGTCAGGGCCTTCTCCCAGGTAACTCCCAACCTATCTACCAACAAAGTAATGACCTCGTCTTTCTCCAACTTCTGGTGATCCAGAAATCGCCCTCTGATCGGCAGGTGAAGTAGATATACGACGTCATCGAGTGTGATTGTCATCTCGCCGTATGGTAGGTGAAACAAAGACGTCTCATCGTACCACCTCTCTACAAAAGCGTTGATCATCTCCCAGTTGACCATGCTATATCCACAGAGGGTCAAATCTCTCAACCCTGTATTGCGTAGAAGATTATCAAACCATGGCTCGGGAGGGGGAATAAGCCTGCTGATCTTCCTCCCATGGCTTATGACCTTCAGTATATCGCGATCCTGCAAGAAAAAAATTTTATTGTTAGAATTCATAATAATATTCATAATATAATTAATAACTGTAATATAAATGTAAATTTTATACCTCTACATCCCATATATGTCTAGCCACATGAGTGGAATAAAGAGTGAGCATAGATAAGTCAGAAGGTCCCCCTCCAAAGACCTGAGGGACCTGGGGTGCCGCCTTTGTCGTTGGTGCCTATGTTGGCACTGGTGCCTCTGGTGCCATCGGTACCTCGGGTGGCAGTGGTACCTCAGGTGCTAGGGGTGTAACATCAAGTATCACCTCATATGGCCCCGCCTGTGAGGCAGATGAGGATTCCGTCTCAAAAATCCGCGGTGGTGAGGATGGTGGGGATGTACGTCTACGGTAGGACGGAGGCGACGAGGGATGAACTAGAGACTCCAGTCTACTACAGGAGGAAGAAAGTAGAAGAGGTACAATCGAAACCAGCAGAATATGCATCGGACATAGCCTATCCGGATGTCGAAGGAACCTGTGTGGCTTGACTCCTCTCTTTCCATACAGAAGCATGTTGTGCAACCCGGCCATGCCTCAAATGTGACGGTCTCTCAAACATATCTCATGTAGAAGTAAAAACGAAACATTAGCATATGGCTTACAGATGAAAAAATGAAAAAACAACAATTCAACAAGAAATCGGAAATAAACCTCCCGTTTTGTTCTTGCCCAGAAACCGGAAATGAACCTTCAGTTTCTTCTGCGAAACAAAGTTTCGTACCACCCTACCCCAAAATCCCAAATGCGTCCAACAATACAGATTGATCGTCAAAAACAGTTTACAAATAGTGTTATAATGACTCCTAATGATATAAATTACAAAAAACAACACATTTAAAATCCTATTTCACTAATTTCAATAGAAATTACATAAACTCTAAAAATTTCTTAAATCACTTACTTGATTGATTGAAGATGGTTGTTGCTTGCTTGATTGCGTTAGTTGTTGTATTTAAGCAATGATTGATGGTTTGAGGAAACATTTGATTTTGAGAGAAAGAGTTAAATTGAGTGATTAAGAGAGTGTTTGTGTTGGTTTTTTAAAAGTTTGCTGTTATGGAGAGGATAAGAGGTTCTGGCGCCCTTAAAATGCATTCAGGAACCGAAAATTTACTTACGGTTTAAAATCATAGATATACTTCCGATTTACACCAAACCGTTTTCAACTTTATTTACATGATATAGAATGCAAATTAAAAATATATTTCTAATTTCTAAAAACATTATTGAAAATTTGCATAGTACGCAAAAAAAAATTATGGAGTAAAATAAGAAATTCAGAAAAAGAATGTTATAATCTACTTTTAACTATTTAGTCAATTTGAACATAGGTGATTCGAGTGCAAGAAAATATAATCCTCGTTGACCGTGGATGTTTAATGGTAGATTAAGGCAAAATATGTATGCTTCTCATACAATCTTAATTATCGGTGAAAAAAATCCTCTAAAATATTTAAGTTTTTAAATTCCTCTTTTAGCGTTCGAGAGTATTTATACCTTTATCTAAACTATATGTACATTTACTTTTCAATTCATTGTACTACTCATACTAGAATAGTCATAGTCATTCTAATACATTTCAGTCTTTAAAATAAAACAACTTACAATTTTTTTAATTCTTACCCACATTTAAATTCCAAAAAAGAACAAATATAAAAAAATTTCAAGAGAAAAACAAAAGTATATTAATGATTATTACATTGTATTATTATATTAGTATTATTTCCTTAGGAGCAAAAGAGCAGTAGGAGATGATGCAAGTGCCAGGTGTCTGATCATATAGCTTTTCTCTATCATCTTCTTCTCTTATGTAATGTTAGGGTTCAACCCAGTTTCAATTTCCATTCAAAATCCCTTTCACTCTCTCCCTTTCCACTGCACTCTTCCTGGACACGCTCTCACCGCGTAATCATTCAGTGGATTGGATAAGGTTTTGTCTTGAAATGGCTTTTGTAGCACATCAACCACAGGTACTTGTTCGATTGTTTAGTATGTTTATTGTTCTTGTGCTTGTGTCGGGTCTATGATTTATGATCTTTATGGATGTTTTTTGTTTTTTTTGTTTTTGTTATCAGGGTTTGTATGTGACACCTTCCACTAGGCATTTGTCATGGAACAAAAGATTGAAGTTGAAGCAGTGTTTGACTAAACATCACATGATTGGAAGAACAAGCTGGTGTCACCTATCAAAGCATAATGTTTGTTTAAGGTAGATGCAACATGTTTGTGTCCTTCCGGTGGAAATTAATATTCTGTTTTTGGTCTGAAAGTTACTTCATCAAGTTTAGCTTGAAACTATTTATTACTTAACATCAATGGTGGAAGTAGAAGCATCTTATAAGTGTCAATTCTAATGCAATTCTTAGTATCTCTCTGAAAGACAACAAATTACAATTCTGATCAGCCAAATATATCTATAGTCAGGGTCATCTTTGAGGGCGTGCAAGGCAGAATACTGCCTAGGGCCCAAAATTTACTTTGGCTAAATCGTGGTTCTATTTATTTTGCCAAGGTTAAACTGCAGTTAACTTACTCGGTCCTCCAAAAACTTGAGATGGCCTTGTCCATAGTACGATTGAAGTATGTTTTTCTCAAATAGTTTTCTTCTTTTAGAATTGGAGGTTCGTAGAATTAGAGAAAGAAGAACAAAATTATGCCTGTGAATGTAACTTGCTGCAAATGCATGATGAAGTGTTTATTGTTTTCTTCTTTTTTTTTGTTTTTAACATTGAGAATGTGATTAATGTTCATTGATTTTGATATTTCAATTAATTTCCTCAGTTCCATTTCCTGGTGATTGTTGCAATTGCGAATGCAGAAACATGCATGAATTGAATGCTCATGATATCTTATTTTTCTTGACCTAAAGGGTTTATTTATTGTTTCCAGTGTAGGGCCTCCTTGCTTTTGTGTATCCAAGATCAAACCTTTGAGGATTTCAGGCTTCAAAGGCATATCTCATAAAGATGATTCAAGAACAAGGGCTAGTTGGTTGAAGCCACCTAAAACCTCTGTTGGACTAGAGGAGAGTGGGGAAACTCCCAATGCGCCATTCTCTTATGCATCTGAAGCAAGTGATAGCCTTGCAGCGTCATCTGCTTTTCATGGACTCTACAATAAATGGTTGAAAATGTTGCGCACCCAATCATCATGTCAAGACGAGGATGGAATTTTCGGAAAACTGTTTCCAACAGATTTACGTGAAACTCTGCAAAAGACTCATAGCAAGGAAAGAAGTGAGGTTTTTAAGGTGGCATGGTCACATTTTCTGGCCCTGGATGCTGCAATAAAGATTCCTTTGTTGATATTGTAAGTATGATGTTTTTTGCTTTCTGGATACTTTAATAGCTCTGGGAAAGGAAGATGTATGCTCATTTGTTTAGTCTTCAAGTTAATTTACTGTCTGTCAATTGCCATGATGCACGGACGTCGGACACAACACCGACTCTGACACGTCGACACCCGTAATAATTTGAAATAAATAAATAAATTGAACGTAATCACATGTGTTAGTGACATGTCGGTGTCCGACACTGACATAAACATGCCTTTTCTTGCATTTTAAATAATGCCAATTGCATTGATTGCACAATAAAGCTTTTATGTGTCTAATGTATCTTCAATCTGCAGTGTTCCTCTCTACCTGGCTGTTAATGTAAAATACGGGGCTGAAGTTTCGAAGGAATTAACCCCTTTATGGGTTTTCGGGCCACTAATTGTGGCTACACACATAATGATAATCCGCAGTCTTTGTGCACTCTATGCCTTAAGCTTCAATCGAACCGTCAAGGTACTTAGGAAAGTACCCTCTTGGTGCATTTTGGTCAACAGCTACTTTTTCGGTGGCGGGCTCAAAGAACATATTGCAGTTTATCTTTTGCGGCCTATATGGAGCTTAAAAGATGTTGATTACGTACAGCTAACACGAAGAATATTGAAAGTATTGCAAGAATGGTTAACGGAAAAATATCTTGATTTTGTGGAATCGATATGGCCACCTTATTGTCGGATGATCAGATTTTTGAAGTCCTCTAACCTTATTTGAGTTTGAATGTATTCTTAAAGGTAGTGTTCAGGAGAGTTAAAGGGAATTCGATCGGAGGCGGTATTCTATAGCATAGAAATTTTCGATTGAGATGTAGCCAATCCCATTTTATCCTATGGGGTTTGAGCAAGTTAATGATAATGAGGAAACAAGTTCCTAATTCATGTTATCTTGAATTGATTTTATTCTTAGATTAGGCTGTAATTGATTTTATCATTGAATGGCTGCAAGGTTCTATATGAGATTGGTTCCATTATGCAGTTGTTTAGTGGATGACACATTTTGCAACTTCAATATCAGTGATATTGAATTTTTTTTAAAAATCTACAAAAGTTGCAATTTTTTTTTTTCAGAATAATTTAATCCTCAAACTCTTAGTTTGGTCCTTCAAAATCTCATTAGATACCAGTTAGCTATCTTGATCGATAGTTAACATTTTATGTAGAATCAAGTTGTTTTTTGTTTATTGTAGATCAAATAATTTTACCTGTTTTAGTTGTGTTCTATGAAGCACGCAGCACGGGTCAGTGTTCGATACTTACATGACATCTGTATAACGCGTGTCGAAAAAGTTAGAGGACATCCGTATGACACGTGCCAAAAAAATTAGACATGTGTGAGAAAAGTCAAATAAGTGTCACTACAAAAATTAGCTTTTTTTTATATGCTTCGACACTTGTTAAATCGGTGTCCGCGGTGTCCGAAAGAAGTATGACACTCATATAACATATATCACACAATTAGACAAATTTTGTTTCATCACATCTTATACATTTTTATTTTTTTTTAGATAAATCTCAAGCAAGGGTTAAATTTCTCTCAAGTCTATTTAAAATTTATCTACCAAATGAGAAAAAAATTGCAAAATTTGTTAAATTAACTGCCTTTAGCAAATTTCCCCCATCAAAGTATATGTCCTCCCAAACATTAATTTATTTAAGTAACTTTTTTTTAAATTTAAAATAATGTCAATTCAATAATTTAAATTAGAAGTATGTAACTAAAAAAAAGAGTTGAAATATAATTGGATAACATAAAATTTTAAAAAAAGCTATCAAAACCTTTGAAGAAAAAGTTAATTTAAAAGAGATTAATTGTTATGCAATATGTCAATGTTAAATTTTTTTATAATGTATTACAAATATTTATAAATATTATTTTATTAATAATTAAAACAAAAATCAAAATTAATTTAAAATTTAACGATTGTAATTTTTTTTATACGGTAATGCATTCTAATTAATTTTAATTTAAAAAGATATTAATTGTCATGCACGATCAATATAAAAAGTTTTACACCACCATAAATATTACTTTATTAATAATTAAAATAAAAATCAAATCTAATTTAAAATCTAACCATTACTATTTTTCGACGATGTAAATTTTTTTATACTGTCAATATGTTCCAATTAAATTCAATTTAAAAAGATATTAATTGTATTGCACTTGCATCACAATCACCCATACATATTACTTTATTAACAATTAAAATTAAAATCAAATTTAATTTAAAATCTAACGGTTAAAATCACCCATACATATTACTTTATTAACAATTAAAATAAAAATTAAATCTAATTTAAAATCTAACGGTTACTACTCTGCGACAGTATAATTTTTTTTATACGGTTGGTGCATTCTAATAAAATTCAATTTTTTATGTACAAAATGATATTTATGATCAAAATACGGTATACGATCAAAAATATATTATTGATCTAAATATTTTTATACAAGAAAATTTAATATTGTTCCAAATATTTTTGTAAACCATACATAAACAAAAATAAAATTTGTATACAGAATAAAATCTATTATTGAATTAATATTTTTATATATTAAAAATGATATTTATGATCCAAATATTTATGATTTAAAATGGTATACGGGGAAATATATTATTGATCTAAATATTTTTATATATAAACATTATTAAACAAAAATAATATTTATATACGATTTTTTTTAATTATTTATCTAAATATTTTTATGTATGAAAAATAATATTTTTGATTCAAATATTTTATTAAAAAATAGTATATGGAAAAAAATATTATTAATTTAAATATTTTTATATCCAAAAATTTACTATCTATCCAAATATTTTTATAAATACTATCTATACAAAAATACAATTTATATATGGATAAAATTTATTATTAATATAAATATTTTTATATATGATAAATAACATTTATGATCAAAATATTTATTATCTAAGAGTGATATACAGAAAAATATTTATTTTTAATTGAAATATTTTTATATTCAATTTTTTTAAATTAAATATATATTTTAACCTTCTAGTCAAGATAAATACGTTAAATAAACAAATGCGGGGTACTAGGATTAGTTACTAGTTTTTTGTTTTTATGTGAGTGTGTCTTGTGTACAAATCTTTTGTGCCTATTCAAGACTAAGCTCGTTTGCGAAGAAACCACTGTTGCCGGCGGCGGATGTCTGTTTCAGTTCACAATGACCAGATGAGTAATCCCCAACGCCTTTAGTTTACTTTCCTCCTTCTTCTTCTCCTCGCTTCTTTCAGAACCATCATCATCCGATATATATATATATTTAGTTGAGTCGTTAGTTTATACATAGTTATGATGACAAATACCAACACTACTAGTACCAGTTCTTCACTCGCTTCCCCATTTCATTCTTTACCTCCTTCTCCTTTTCAACGCTCTTCTCTCCCTCACCCTCAGGTATCTTACTTTTCTTCCCCCTATTTTTTAGGGCTTTTTGTCTCTAGGGTTTATACACTTCAATTTTTACATCTTATATGCTTTATTTTCATTTATTATTCAGTTGAGCTTCTCACAAGGGTCGCTTCTAAACAAAATAACTACTTCTCCGCTCCGAATATGCATTCATGGTACTTTCCTTATTTGTTGCTTGTTGTTCCATATTCTGTATTAAGTTTCCAACTAATTTGCTTGTTCCATCATGGTTAGACATATCATGTCAGTATAAGTTTATGAACAGAAGGCCGCAGTTAAAACCGAGGTTCCAGAAACAACAAAATGCTCCTTTTGTGGTCTCCGAAGATCAGTCACAATACAACGAGCTTAAAATAGATGCTTCACTGCCAGAAAACGACAATGGTATTGCTCAAGATACCTCTCCTGTTAGCAACCCATCTTTTCAATCATCAGGGAGTGATGGAAAACCGGGTTTAATATCATTTTATAACCGCCCATACACAAGAGACGGTGAAATTCTTTTCTCGAATACAGAGAGGAGTCAAAATAGCATATTGTGGTTCGTTGGCCCTGCACTCCTTGTGTCTTCTTTCATTTTTCCTTCACTCTATTTGCGTAAATTGCTTTCCATCGTTTTTGAGGACTCTCTCTTAACAGGTAACTTTTCTTTGGAATAAACTATTTTATGTTTGTTTGCTGTATTGCGTTGTCTACGACAATGTGCACACCTTACTATCTATTTAATTGACTAAGCATCTGATGATAAAAATTGAAATTGGTTTAATAATGGAAGATATTTGTTGAATGTCATAGAAAGAGTTCATAATTAGTGTAGTTGTTGTGAACTATGCTGCAACATTGGTAGTTTTGGTTTGTGAAATGATATATTCTCAAACACTAAAATGCTCAATTCCTTGTTGTTCTTAGTATTTTTTATGATAACTTATTTCTATCCTAGCTTTGTATTGTGATGTCTTCTTTTAACTCTGAAATACCGTCTTTCTTCATCGCCAGATTTCCTCATATTATTCTTCACAGAAGCAATTTTCTATGGTGGTGTTGCTGCGTTTCTTGTTCTACTGGATCGTTTACGGAAACCAATACAGTTGGATACTGCAGTTAAAAATATGGATACTCTACCCCCTCAACTGGGACAGAGAATCTCTTCTGTTGCTACCTTAGTACTTAGTCTTGTAATTCCCATGGTAACTATGGGTTTGGTCTGGCCATGGACAGGCCCTGCAGCCTCTGCAACTCTTGCTCCATACTTGGTTGGCATAGTTGTCCAATTTGCATTTGAGCAGTATGCTAAATATCGGAAGTCACCTTCAT
This sequence comes from Vicia sativa, assembly GCA_021764765.1. Taxonomy (NCBI): domain Eukaryota; kingdom Viridiplantae; phylum Streptophyta; class Magnoliopsida; order Fabales; family Fabaceae; genus Vicia; species Vicia sativa. Next base: position 184,006,662 of record CM038794.1, read on the forward strand.
GGTCTGCAATTCCATTAATCTTTCAAGTAAGAATAATCAATTCCTCAGTTACGACTTTTCTGTATATTGTCTTCCTAATTAAGTAGATTTATCCAGTTTTACATTAATTCAGCTTATTTCTCTCTTTTCTCAAATTAATTATTCATTTTTGATATAACAAACTATTAAATTGTTATTAACAGGTGTATAGGTTGCATCAACTAAATAGAGCAGCACAACTGGTGACAGCTTTATCATTTACAGTTAGAGGAGCTGAGTTAACCCCACACAACATGGCTATAAACAGCTCTTTGGGTACCCTTCTAAATGTCCTACAATTCCTTGGTGTGATTTGCATTTGGTCCCTGTCAAGCTTCCTCATGAGATTTATACCTTCTGCTTCCACATCATTGCAGTGAAGTAAAGAGTTTCTTGTAAAGTTTGTGAACAATGTCATCTTACATATCAAAGCACACCCCAACTTAATCTTTTGGCACAATCTGTATATGTACTTGGAATTTTTTTTTTTTGGGTTTAAACTCTCGACTCTAGTTGAACACTTACTAATCCTCTGACTCTTTCAGATTATAAATGATGGTTTCATAAATTTGTTAATGAGGATTTTGTTTACAACTCTACTTTTACATATGACAGGCATGTGTTCTAAATGAAGTTCTCGTTTTTCTCATGTATATGCACATAATTAAGAAAAGAGAAATTGTGGCAATTAGACTATTCTGGGATAAAAATGACACTTTTGCATAACTTAGGTACCTTAGGTACTGTTCACGCAGAGAACACAAGTTGAATAACTTTTTTGAAACTGGTCAGAAATAATAGTCAATGTAGGTGACTTCTTATTAATTCAGTTTTTTTAAATGGTTTGACGTATTATTAAATTACTATTATAGTGATCCCTTCGACCTGCCTGATACGATATAAAGGGGCAAGCACAATTAAATGCTTTTCAATGATCATAATATAGTCAATTATCCGGTACTTGTTGTGTTAGAGGTCATAATATAGTCAATCAACTTGTTGTGTTAGAGGTCATAATATAGTCAATCATCCAGTACTTATTGTGTTACAGAGGCATGTCTGGATATGCTTGTGTCACAGAGGCATGAGATTTGAAGGAGTGAACTTGTTAGATGGAGGGACAAAATCTTCTATTGTTAACCTTATTAGCATAAAGTCTTCAATGCTCTTCGATGCTAATAGGGTGCATTCTTTAATCTTCTTTCCCTTCTCTCAGAGAACAACCTAGGTGCAAAATCGACGCTTGTCACAAATGGACGACACATCCGTTCTAAGGAGACACGTGTCGGCCATTGGACCCTTTGACATATGTGCCTCGAGGAATGTCTTAACATTTCATGATTACTTTTGTTGGTGCTTGTAACGCTCCAATTGTCATCACTGCCTCATATTACTAGGCTTTCCAACCTTACATATAGGATACCTTTGGTGTTCCTAAAACTTGAGTAGCGACTTCTCTCTTCACATAATCCTCTAACTTTTTCAGAAACGTGTACAATCTTCTTTCTCCTTCTAGGCTTACAAAGCTTTGAAAACCTTAGTCTTCAAGGCTACCTTTTTTCAGTCTCCATTTAGGTATGGTGACCGTTTTTCTTTCCTTTTATTCTTCACTTAATTGATTTCAATGGTTCTGATTCGCGAGTGTGACAAGAGTGGGAGGGTTATTTCTCATATGACTGCAACTAAGGCATGCACTGTGGCAATAATGTATGGAAGCATCTAGACGAGCTACAAGGAAAAGTAGATTGAGAATTTGTGGAAAGAGAGATGTATGTTGTAGTATTTGATATCACTTATGTGAGTGGTGATATTGAATAAATGTCTTTTTCATCGGGTTTAGTCAAGATTATCATGGAGTTTTCTGCCAACTCTTTTAGTAATGATGTTATGTGTTACTGCTCAGTTTGCCTCAATGATCCTAGAGGGAAAAAATTGAGATCAACTAGAGTTGTCTGATACCAATAATGAGGCCTTATTATTTTGGAGCCTTGTGTCTTGGGAGAATATCTAGGCGAGGGAGCTTCTTCATCTACTGACAAACTAAATTCTGCAAGGAAATCTTGCACCACCTATGATTTGATACTTTCCCTAGGAAAATTGCATCCATATATAGATGGTAGGTAGCGACTACATTCTTTAGGCCAAAAGACATGTAGTTAAAGTAATAGTTATTGTGATTGGACATGAACTCATTCTTGGGCGCGTTTAGGGGATCCATCTTGATCTAGTTATATCTTGAATTAGACATTCATGAAGCTCAATCTTGTAGCTTAAGATCCGTAAGTTAGGTGATCAATGTTGGTAAGAGATAAAGATCTTTAGGACAAACTGCATTGAAGTCTTTGGAATCCACACACATGCGCCATTTGTTCGACGCATTTCTTACCAGGACGATGTTATCCTGTCGGGTTGGGTACTTCATCTCTGTTATGAAATTGATGCTTGTTGACTTTAGTAGTTCTTAGTTGATTGCATATCTCTTTTTAATTACCCTACTAATCTTACCAGTGATCAGAACTTGTAATGGGTCTAAATTTTCGTTTACAAAGCCGAAATCACTGAGGAATGGGTGTACCTACAAGACATTGATGCTCAATTAAATAAGAGTGTAAAGAGATACAAAAGAGAATATAGGGTTAGAAGACAGAAGGAATTATATTGTTTGGATTTCATTTCATGTACTGGTTGTAATTAGACTGAAAGTGGGTTAAGATAGAAGGCCCATAAGATAACTATTAGCTTCGGTCGGATTCGGATACCGATGGGCCCAAGAATGCCAACCAATTTCGACCACACTAAAACGTCCCAACCCTTTTAAGCAACTCGACGACCCGACAATCCGAACCGACCCTATCTAATACCTTGAAAATCACTCGGACCAGACCAGATTCGGTCGACTGATGTTTTTATGTCCACCCCTAACTGTGGTCATTTAAGTTAATTAGGAGGCAATTCTCAATCATTGTCTCTTACGCAATGACAATTAATAAATCTCAGAACCAATCACTTAATATCGTTGGATTTTATTTGCCTACTTCTGTTTTTTGTTATGAACAATTGTATGTCGTCATTTTACAAACAAAAGTGGTCTTAAAATCTTAGAAGATTCCTTCGTTCCTCCATCGGTGTCTTCCATGGAAGACGCAGAGACAATAAGGAAGTTAGAAGTCAACTACTGACAATTATTACAGGAAATGGAAAAGGTGAATACCCAACATTTTGTGGAGCTCGAGAAGGAGGAAGTGAATGGAGATAAAACCAGGAAAACAGAACTCGAGGGGGAGAAGCTGAGGTCGAAGAGTAGGTAAGCACATTTAACGATGAAAAAGAAAAAGAAGGCACTTCCCTTGAAGAAAGAGAAGAGGTGGCGACAAAAAATCCAAGTGGTGATAGTGGGTAAAGTTCAAGTATTGGACTAAGGAGAGATCAATTAGACAAGGTGAAATTTGTCGGTTGTACAACTTATTTGGGCCCTAGCGATGAAGGGGCCCAAGACAATTGTGGCTCAAACCAAAAGGAAGGAAATATGAAAACATTCAACGGTCACGATCGAGTAGCACATTAGGAAAAATTGGATCACCAATATGCGAATCAAAAACAAAAGGATAATCATGGGAACTGCGAATTACAACCATCGATATTGGAGGGTATGCGGAACAACGAATATATAAGAGGAAAAGGAGAAGCAAATATGCAGTCACAAGAAACAAGAAATAGGGAGGATGTAATTACAATCAACAAGGAGGAAATCATGTAGGAGAAGGCTCAAACATATAGATAAAGAAGGAATAGAAGGTCAAGAATATTAAAGGAAAATAAGAAAGTGATTGGCACTGTTAGAGATAGATTATCAAGTTGGAAGAATAATTTTCCTTCATTTGGAGAGAGAGTAGTTCTTTTAAAATTTGTCTTGTATGTAATTCCTGTGTATTTTCTATTGTTCTTCAAAATTCCATCAGGTATTATCTTCAAATTAGAGTATATTTTTAAGCAATCTTTATGGGGGGTAGTGAGGAGGAGAGGAAAATAAACTGGGTTAGTTGGGATAAGGTATGCAGACCCATCAGTGATAGAGGCTTGTGAATTAGAGATTTGAGAACATTCAATGAAGCATTGTTAGAAAAATGGGCATGGAAGGTGAAAAAAGAAAATAGGGGTTTGTGGTATAAGGCATTGGTTAACAAATACGGTGAGTCTAATGAGGTAGTCGAATAGGAGGGAGAGAGAGTTTAGTTTGGTGGAGTGATATCAATCAAATTGCCATAGCTAGTTTGAATTATTTTGAAGAGTATTCAGTGAGTAAGGTGTATTCAGAAATAGTGTCGGTTGATCAAAGTATTTTGAACCACCCTTGGGATATGGTGTGGAATAAGATGATACCTTTAAAAGTGGCGGGGAGAACAGATTACCAAGTCGGTGAAGATGATCAAAGTATATAAACATAGGTAAAATGGTGGAAGAGGTGAAGGTGTTATCTTAGAAATGGTTACATATCAAGTCGATATCTAATAATATGGCGCAATGGTTCTCGCATCCTAGAGATTGATTGGGTTACACCGAGATTTAATACTTAGCCTTTGTTAAAGGGAGAAGTATTTATATATCATTCTTAGTGGCAACGTCGCGGTCACGGTTCAAGGTGTTGGGTGCAATTTCAGTGTGGTTATAGTGTGATGCGTTTCTAATAATATTTCAAGTCGATATCTAATAATATGGCGCAATGGTTCTCGCATCCTAGAGATTGATTGGGTTACACCGAGATTTAATACTTAGCCTTTGTTAAAGGGAGGAGTATTTATATATCATTCTTAGTGGCAACGTCGCGGTCACGGTTCAAGGTGTTGGGTGCAATTTCAGTGTGGTTATAGTGTGATGCGTTTCCTTTGGCTTTCCGGGCTAGCTTTGCTTTGAGTGTTTATCAGTTTGGTTTTTGGGAACGCCGGAAACGACATATTTGATGTTTTTGGTCTTGCTGGTTTTTTATTGGTGTGCAGGAAAGCCACATATAATAAATGTTGCAACATGTCATTTTGATACAAACCATAATTATATAAATTCTATATTAAAATACATAATAATAATAATAGTAATAATAATGATAATAATAATATTAAACCACTATCATAAATGATAATAGTATAATATCTAAATAATAATACTAATAATAATAATAATAAAATAATAATAATAATAATCAGAATTAAATTATAAAAAATATTTTAATAATTAAATTAATTTATAATAAGAAATAAATAATAAAATATATTAATATATATTATTGGAATCAAAATATATTTAAAAAATATTATTATTATTTATTATTAGTAGTATTATTATTATCAAAACCCTAGCATATTAGTTGTTAAGTTTCTAAATAATAAAAATAAAAAAATGTAATATAAATTTTTAACTTTGAATGTAGAAGAGATAGACGTTTTTTTAACTATAAATCAATATAATTAATCATTTAAACATTTATTTATCTATACACCAACCAAAAATATTTCCCAATAAAAAGATAGGTTAAAAAATATCATTTCTTTCTCTTAGTTTACAATCACTTTTTTAATTTTTTTCTTTAACTATTAATTAAATTTATCGTTTTAAACTTTTCATTTTTGTAACTTAATTCTCACAATCGCAAATTTTAATAAATTGACATTATAATGGTAATGATAGTACATGAATATTATTTAAATTTTCTCCTCAACTTAATATACTTTTAAAAAATATATCTATTACTTAAAAGTATATCTATTTCATTAACAAAAATATCTCATTGCATATTAAGTGTATAATTTTAATATTTTAAATCTAATTATTTACAAATGATCTATTAGAATTGAAAATTAATTTCATATGTTATAGGAACCATGCATTAGTAGTATTTTATTAATCAAGAATATATCAGTCAAAATAATATAAAGTTTTCCTGTATACAGAAAGGTGCATGTTAATTAAAAATCTATGGTATTGGTTTCCATAAAACCGGTAAGGCCGGGTGGGTTCCACAATATAAAGTTTTTCCGTAAAGAGATAAGAAAATGAGATTTATTAACAAATATAGAAAATAAAAAGAGATCCGTAAAGAACATACTTTTCTAGAGTCCTTTTCAATTATGTGAAATCTATGTCTTTTTACTCTTAAAGGAATAGATCTACGGTCCTTTGATATCTATGAATATTCTTTCATATAACTAAAACTAGTAAGAGAAAACTCAGTCAAACCGAAAAGAAAAAATAATGAAAAATAAAATAAAAAAATGTACGCTTCATATTTGATAGAGAGGTTAAGGGAAGTTTGGAAATAAAACCAATCACAGAAACCTCTTTGTAGAAGCAGCTTATAGAATACACAAAGGTGTATACAAGCTATTCATTGATTTGTGCAAAAGATGGCCGTCATGCCCACTACATGTGTCGCATGCGGATGGAATTTCGCAGCAAAAGAACAAAACAAAACAAAAACTAAAGAATAAAAACGAAAATAAAAAGTAAACATCAAGACACAGAACTATAATCCTGGAAAATGTAAATAAGAGTGAGTTGATATGAGAAAATAAGTTGGGTTTTATAGACAAGATATTTGTGAACTAGGTCTAAAAACACTGCTGCCGCGGCTACGCTTGTAACTTGGTAATTGTCGGTAGGATTGTAGTTAGTTTCGGGTATGGGCTGTTGACCCGGATTAAATCATTTTTAATTATATCCGCCAGACCGCCACTTTGTTTTTCCCTTTCAACAATTGAGTTTTCTATCCACCATATCTACGTATTAAGAAATGTGGCACATTTTCTGATAGGGTGGCACATTTTTACTATAACGTGGCATGGTGCAAGGGTAACCAGATTTATTCTTCCTACCCATAGTTATAACTGCCACCCTTTTAAAATTGTGTTTTTTATCAAATATCTTCATAAACTATATGATATTTAATTATTTCTGGTACATATTGAAAATTTCATAAAGAATATCGGAAATTTTGTGAAATTTATCATCTTTACCGTGTTAGATATTTCGTATCGGAAATTTTAAAAATTTAGTATCTGAAAAATACGGGATATTTTAAATTTCTGGTATGGTTTCGGTACAAAAATAACCGGAAATTTTATGGGGAGAAGTTGTTGCTACTGCAGCACATGTGCTCAATAGGTATCCAACGCAGAAGTTGAAGGAGATTATCGTTCCTTTAGATAAGTGGACTGGAGAGAAGCAAAGTGTTAGTCATCTTAAGGTTTTTGGTTATGTGTGCTACAAATACGTTCCAGAAGCTAGAAGGAAGAAGTTGAATGATAGAAGCAAACTGATGTTATTGGTGGAGTACCACGGTACAGGTGTATACAAACTTTATTGTCCAGAAACTAACAAAGTTAAAGTTAGCAGAGACGTTATTGTGAAAGAGTCAGAAGTTTGGGATTGGAGAAAGTTCAACCAATTTCTGGTGTAGAGATAACTTTTGAAGATGAGTCAGAAGTTGAAAGTTCTGAAGAAGAGTCAGAGTCAAAAGATGATTCTGAAGACTCTGAAGATGAAGATGATGAATCTGATTCTGATCCAGATTTTGATGATGATCCAGAATTTGGTGGTGGTCATGCTTATGGAAGGGAAAACTCTGAAGACGTAGGTTCTGGAGGACAAGCTTCTGGAGATGATCATGTTTCTGAAGGTGGTAATTCTGAAGATAGGATTTCTGGACAAGGTCCAAAAGCTAATGTTGTTCCAAGTTCTGGAGAATATTCAGAAAAAGTTCAGAGACCACAAAGAATCAGAACTATACCTATAAGGTTTGTAGATATTGACATGTTGCAAGACATTGAAGTTGAATCAGAAGGAGAAGTCATTCAGTGTGCCATGTTAGTAAATTCTAAACCATTGTGTATAGAAGAAACACTCAAGAAGAAAGTCTGGATGAATGTCATGAAAGAAGAACTTGAGGCTATAAAAATAAATAAAACTTGGGAGTTGACTAAGCTTCTGAAAAAGAAGAAAGTCATCAGCGTCGGATGAGTTTTCAAGGTGAAGCTTAAGCCAGATGGATCAGTTGGTAAGCACAAAGCAAGGTTAGTGGCCAGAGTTTTTCTTCAGAAACATGGGCTAGATTACTTTGAGGTGTTTGCACTTGTAGCTAGACATGAAATAATCAGGCTAGTGATTGTTTTAGCTGCAAATAGAAATTGGCCTCTGATGCATTTGGATGTGAAGTATGCATTTCTGAACGGTCCATTACAAGAAGAGGTATATGTGTCACAACCTCCTGGCTTCGTAAAAAAGAACCAGGAAGGGATGGTGTACAAGTTACATAAAGCTCTGTATGGATGAAGCGGCCCGAGCTTGGAATCAAGATTGATTCATTTTCAAGAAGGGTTTCGTGTGAGATAGAATATGGAGTTTACGTGCAGCATTCTGGAAGCAGTATGATTCTGATATGTCTTTATGTTGATGACATATTACTTACAGGGAGTTGTCCATAATATATAATCAAGTCCAGAGAGGTGCTGATGAATGAATTTGAGATGACAGATCTGAGAAATATGGTATATTTTATAGGAATGGAGATTTTATACTCGAAGAAGGGTATTATTTTGCATTAGCTAAAGTATGAACTATAACTTTTAAAGAAATTTAAGTTGGAGAATTGTAAAGTTGTTGTTACACCGTTAGAAACCAATCATAAATTAGATTCTAACTCTGAGGGTAAAGATGTGGATGCTACGATCATCAAACAACTGATTGGTTCTATGAGGTATTTGTGTAATACCATGCCTAATATTTCCTATTCAGTTGGAACGGTTAGTAGGTTCATGAGTAAACCTAAGTGGTCTCATTATCAAGCTGCTGTCAGAATTCTGAGGTATATTAAGGGAACTCTGAAGTTTGAAGTATTATTTCCTTCTGGAAGAAAGGCGGAATCAAAGTTGATGAGTTACTCTGACTCTGATTGGTGTGGAGATAGAGTTAATAGAAGAAGTACTTCTTGATTCTTATTCAAGTTTTTGGGAGGTCCTATTTCTTGGAGTTCAAAGAAGCAAGATGTTGTTGCTCTATTAACGTGTGAAGCTGAGTATATTGCAGGCGTTGTAACTGCATGTCAAGTTGTGCGGATTCTGAACATATTGCAAGATCTAAAGATTAAAGTAAAGAAGCCTCTGAAGCTGATGATTGATAATAAGTCTGCAATCAATCTTGCTAGAAATCCTGTGTTGCACGGGAGAAGCAAGCATATTGAGACTAAGTATCATTTCTTGAGGAGCCAAGTCCAGAATGGAACATTAGAAATTGTGCACTGTAGCACTCAGAAGCAGTTGACAGATGTTCTGACGAAGACAATCAAGACTGATCAATTTCTCCTCTTAAGGGATGGAACTAGTGTTGTTAGTTTTGTATAGAAATATAAATTAAGGGATGGTATTGAAGGGTAATTTACTATTTTCTATTTATGTACCTTTTATCTTGGTCATTAAGTTTACTTTAGGGCCTATGTGATAATTTTCTCTTTGTATAAATAGACTAGTGGTAGATGTCATTTATAACAGCAATCCTTATTTCTTTCTCTTAGTGTAGCCGTCATTCTCTCATTATTCCTATCATCTTTAATTTTTGTGCACCAACACTCACAACGTCATTTTTTATAAAAATAAAAACTCTAAGATTTTCAACTTGAGAGGTGAAAAGCACCCTGCAACTTATAATGGTATAGTTTTTGCAAGGTGAGTGGCACCCCACAACATTTTTTTAAAATTTTGAGAGAAAATCCCCTGGTACATTTATTGTTGCGTTAGAAAGCATGTGTCTTGTACTGTCACAAATATTGCAAGGTGATATGCACCCTGCAATATCCAACAGTACAATATTTTCCAGTTGAGTTGCACCCCACAACTCCCAACAATAAAGTAATTAAAGCTATTTATGATTCCACATTGAAGTATGTGTTCTGGCACACAAGAGTAACAAAAGTTGTGTTGTGGCAAAGATGGGGAGAGGATCATGTTGTTGTATATATGTGAATAAACCAGCATATGCATCTGTGCGACCATATATCATTTTAAGTACTGGACGAGTGTTAATGACTGGAGAGTCGACGTTGGCGAGTTGATCAGAAAGAGTTTTGAGGCGGTTGCAGTACACTTTTGTCAATGGAAAATCTTCCAGGTTTGTGTTGCTGAATTGATTTTCCAATTGCACAACACATTAATGCTTGTTATCATGAAACATAGTGGCGATGTGCTTCCATCATTCTTCGGCATTGTCATCGACGACGAGGATTGATTGGAGAATATCCTGCGAGACGGTTGTGTACATCCATTGTAGTACCACAACATCAAGTCGATTCCAAAGTTCAAAATTGTTGGCCTTAAGGTTTGTTGATGCATGTGTGGCATGTGCATCAGATGACAGGATGATGTGATCAAGGACGTTGTGAACACGTGCTTGCACCTTGAAGAGGGCAAACCATGAGAGGTGGATATTAGAATCATCTTCCAACTTCACTGGGATTTTGGTTTTGACGTTGTTGATGGCGAAAGCGGAGTAGAAGTTGATTTTTCCGCCCGAGGAGGGTTGGTTCGAAAGGCTGATGAAGTGTCATCAGAAGTTTGAGAAGGGGAGTTTGGTTTTGTCATGGTGAAACAAGTGATTGACGGCAGCTGTGAGAAGGGATTAGGTTAAGATCATGACAAAACTAATACCATATAAATAATTTGATTCCCTGCCTTTTCATTGATAAACTTAGCAGTTATATACAAGCATGACAATGTTTATATTTGGAAGCTAATAATATACAATTATGATTTATACTAATTATAGAGATATGCTAATAATTATACGAATTATAGAGATATTCTAATAGATCGGTGATGCTTTAGGGGTGAATGTGGCCTACGATGAACATTGAGACTTTCACAAGAGCATTGTGACTTTCAAGAGAGCAAATAATGCTTACACAACAACAAGTTCAACAACAAGTACAACACTATAACGCCGCGGACTGGCTTCAGGATTATCGACTGACCCCACAAACCAACACGAGTCTTTTCAGCATGCTTTGGCCTCACTCGCACGCTTTCCGAGAAACTTCCTAGAAGGTCACCCATCCCAATACTACTCCAAGCCAAGCACGCTTAACTGTGGAGTTCTTATGGAACAGGCTCCCGAAAGAAGATGCATCTTGTTGGTATGAGTAGTACCAATTTATCCTTATAAGCCTCATCCAACCATGCAGTCTCATACCTGCATAGTCTTAGGATCCCTCTCATTCCGATGTGGAGACTACTCTTTGCCCTTTTTAGCCTCGAGTATTACATGCGGTGTAACCACCCCCTGCCTTCTTTGGACTCAGGTGTTACATGCCCACCAGCTTCTGCATTGTTCGTCCTCGAACCACATCGTACTAGGAGAGGTTTAGCTCTGATACCAACTGTAACGCCCCGGACTGGCTTCGGGATTATCAACTGACCCCACAAACCAACACAAGTCTTTTCAACATGCTTTGGTCTCACTCGCACGCTTTTCAAGAAACTTCCCATAAGGTCACCCATCCCAATACTACTCCAAGACAAGCACGCTTAACTGTGGAGTTCTTATGGAACAGACTCTCGAAAAGAAGATGCATCTTGTTGGTATGAGTAGTACCAATTTATCCTTACAAGCCTCCTTCAACCATGCAGCCTCATACCTGCATAGTCTTAGGATCCCTCTCATTCCGATGTGGAGACTACTCTTAGCCCTCTCTGGCCTCGAGTATTACATGCGGTGTAACCACCCCATGCCTTCTTTGTCGGGTGATATACACCCTACAACTTTTCTACTTCACGTTGAGATCTGGGGAAGAACTTGTGGGGTGCTTTAAACCCTGCAAGTTTCTGTCACTTTCTGTCCAACCTACTCTAACTCATCTGTTACGCTAATCTGCATTGAAATATGGGAAAAGACTTGCGGGGTACATTTCACCTTGCAAAGTTGTAGGGTGTTTTTCCCATTGTAAAAAGTTGCGACTAGTGTTTTTACGGTGTGTGATGTGCACCCCGCAAAAATGACGTTGCAGGGTGATATTTGCCTTTGCGGGGTGCTACTCACCTGACGAATTGACGTTTTTTTTTTTTGTAGTGTGAATAAGTTTTTACTTGTTTTGTTATTGATTTCATAATTTTCTACTAAGATAGTATTTGATATAATAATTTTTTGACAAATCGTAATAAGCTCTTGCCAAAATAATATTTGACATAATAATTTTTTGACAAATTGTAACATATAAATATTCTTCAAAAAAAGTTAAAGGCTCTTGCGAAAAGAAGAGGAGAAAGCCCTTTAAAGGGTGTTCTAATGTGTTATACAAATCCTTTCTTGAAGAATCTATATAAATGTAAATCTCAAGAATTGGTGAGTTTGGTCTAACTCATCCTTACGAAACCAACTTGTAAGGTGAGACTTACTATCACTTATAAACACATGTTTAGGTTATATATTGTCCAATGTGAGACTCTAACACCTTCTTTTATGTTCATGAATTACATATGAAGCGTGAAATTAAATAGTGGTTGAACCAAAGAATCTTAGATGAGACTCTGAAACCATCTTAAAATATGTGGATGAAACTATTTATCTACTTACTCTCACTTACATTATTATTTTAATAGTAAAGATTCAACCTATCTTATAAAGCAACTTGATCTGATCTATCGACTCTCTATATTTATTTCAGAACAGATGCATGCACCTGAAAACTATTAGAGCCAATACATCAACGTAATATCATGCTACAATTTTAAGATAAATGAAATAGCATGTTTATAGATGAAAATATTACCAAAATCAACCTTAATTAAACCTTAATTAAATATGAATTAAAATATGATTGCCAAAATTCAACCTTAATTAAAATATATGAATTTAACATACCAAGTAATATCTGTTAAACACAATAAATACAATTTGAGAAAGAAAAATTAAGAAATAATAATATGTGATCTCAAAGTTTAATTGAATTATATTGGTTTATACAGTAGTATGTATTAAAAAACATAATGTAAAACTATACAGGGATTATCTTATTTATAGGATGTATATCTTAAGCATAATAGAAATTAGGATCGGTCCAATATATATTGAGACCTAAGGGGTATATTATATAAAATGTACTATAAAATATTTAATTTTTTAAAGCTTAAAGTTATTTATACAACTCTTCTAATTGACTTTATGTAAAATGTTTTTTTATAGATAGAAAAGAAATTGATTTAATATTTATTTATACAAGTTTTAAAATAATTTTTTTAATTTTAATATAATTTCCATTATTGTTATTATTATTATTAATGCTATTAATAATAATAATAATAATAATAATAATAATAATAATAATAATAATAATAACAATGAGAATTTATGACATAAAATGATGAAATAAAATATAATTAATTATTTTTGCAATCAAAATTATATTTATACTATATAAAAAGAAATATATATTAAATTTATGATGCTTGTTGGATCTATATTATTGTTGTTAATAATAATAATTGATTTAAATAATAAAAATAATATGTGTATCACTTTTGTTCTTCAATTACTATTCTTTGGAGGATCTTTTGTTGATTTTGTCTCCAAACTAAATGCAAATTTTACTTTAAGCTATAGATATTTTCTCTTATAGCCAATAAAAAAATATAATGTACGCTAATATAAGACAACCTAGTACTGATAACCAACTACTAATAAATACTCAGTACAAAACTAAAAAGGCAATAATAACTATCACTTCGATTGATAGAAACACTAATAAATTCGGTTAAGAACTTTTACCAATTCATTAAAATGAAATACAATTCAATATGAATTGATTAAACTATTCAATGCAATTTCAATACAATTTCAATGCAATTCAATACAAACTGATTTCAATACAATTTCATTAAAATTAAACTGATTCGATACAAATTCAATTTTCATACATTTCTATACAATTTCATTAAAATTTCAATACAAACTTTAGTTCAGTTTCAATACAATTTCACTTCAATTCAATTTCTATACAATTTCTGTACAATTTAAAAATTCAACACAATTTCAATGCAAACTGATTCTTTGTTGAGCAGTCCATATAAAATGATAATTTCCACTAATGATTGGTGAGTAGATTACAAAATTGTTCATGTTCTATTCAGTTTCTACAAACCAATTCAATATAATTTCCAGTTCATCAAAACAATTATCATGATATTTCCAATTCGAGAGAAAATAAGTTACCTGCAGTGGCAGAAGAGGAAGGAGTCTGACGACGGACTGCGGTGGCAGAGAAAGGAGACAGGGAGGAGGGAGGAGACCGAGAGGAGAGAGGAAACAGAGAGGTGCATTGGCGAAGGCGACGACAACAGATGGAGGAGACAGTCTGACGGAGGACGAGTGACGCTTATTCCCCTTTTTGTTATCGTTCTCTCGTCCACGCTTTTTCATTTTTTTATTCTATTTTAAATTTTGTTGATTTTCTTTTTTAACCTCATATACCCAAAAAGAATTGGGCCCTTTTTGTTATCGTTCTCTCGTCCACACTTTTTCATTTTTTTATTTTATTTTAAATTTTGTTGCTTTTCTTTTTTAACCTCATATACCCAAAAAGAATTGGGCCCAGTTTGGGCATGTTACCACCCTGGTCGGACCCAAGAATCTCCCCTGATAATTATGGCTGTTAGATTTTCTCTTACAACCTTTCATCGTATGAGGACAAATGTAGTTCGTTGGCCGCAAACTCTACCTTCTAAAGGTGGATGCTGACGCAATATATTTAATATTCATGCTCAAGTGGAAGATGGGGGTTGTAGGTGAAACACGAGTTAAAGTGTTTTACCAATTGGATGAGGAGAAGGATGCTTAAATACTTGAGCATGTCCGTCAACATGCTCACGAGAATAATTTGAGCACCAATGTGGAGATTAGGTGATAAATGAGTTTTTAAGGGTACCCTGTGACATATCTCTCCTAACATGTTATAGTGATTATATAGCATTGAGGTTATGTTAATAAGAGATATATGTTATTAAGTAATTATGTAATTTATGTTTTATTTTTCTCAAGATCGATGGTATTGAAGATACCTATCTATATTGAAGACACATATCAATGGTATTTCTTCAATATAGATAGGTATCTTCAATACTGCTCTGTAACACGAGTTGCAAAAACACTTTAAATCATATAATACTTTGGTCTTATCATATAATCACTTCAAATAACGCAATGGATTCATAGTCTCAAAATAATCCTTATCACTATTCATCAATTAAACTCCATAATTCAAAACGGCTCACAATGTCAAGAAAGTCGGTTTATTAATATCACAATAAACTAAAGACATAAAGTTCGCAATCAAACGATCTCAATCCCAATGTTACATATCAGAGCAAGACTCCCTTTATTATACCGAAAGCGAATAAACACACTCTTAAGCTATCCTCTAAACTTCATACACTAAGCTTGATCACCGACAAGTTACCCACCTTTCGAGGCAACATTTTCAAGTCGAAACGGTGAGTAAATCATAATCATTATAAAAGACATAAGGAATAAATATAGTAGATATTCACATAGGCAAGGCATCACACATCATCAAAATCACATGTTATACTCACACCTTCACAACTTCATAAATACACAACAACATATCATTACACGCCATTTACCATTAAGTATCATCAAATCATTTTGCAATGTCACATAGAATGGAACTCGACGTCATAGACTCATGCATATGGTACCAAGAAAGAAACTTTTTATTCTGTCTTTCTAGTAGTCGAATATTTCTCTATCAAAGAGTGGATTTTTGGCATTATAGTTATCTCTTTCATTCGCAACGGGTACAACTGGTGGAAGGATTCCCACCATTGTGTTTCAACAAAAAATATGGATCTTTATTTGACACGGTGAATTGTTTGATAAACAATCAATACCAAACTCGTAGCTCTGATGCCAATTATAGGTACATGAAACACAAGAAATGAGAGTTTTAATTGAGTTTCTAGATTTGAATCATTTTCTACCCAACACAATCAAATATGAAACAAGAACACAAATAAATTAACACAGTTATTGTTATCTTGGTTCACTGTTAACGAAATTAATACAGTCCACCTGCCAAGGTGATTTTATCTTTCTCCACAAGAATTTAATCCACTATAACCAAACTGATAACAACCACAAAGACTACCCGTCAATATCTTCTTGAGAAATTTTGACTATACCCTAGTCTCTTAAGTAACAATCAACTAAAAAGTTGAGATACAAAATGTGAATTTACAAAGAAAGCAGATTACACAAGTTAAAATACAAAGAAAGCAGATTACACAAGTTAAAATACAAAGATAAACACAAAAGTGTTTCTAGCAAGTATATAAACAAAAGTTCTTTGATTATACGTCTTTACACAATATGAAATATTTACGTTTGAGAGTTCACGTGAAAAGTTAATTTTGCAAAAGTTGTTTTACATTTTTTTAAGTCTTTTTTATATAGCCAAAAAAAAAAAGATTCATTAGAGGGTAAATAGGAATTTCAAGTTCCAATTATATTCTTGCATAACGGTGAGAGTGATAAACAACGTCATACCGTAGTACAATCCTTGCGCCACAAAATCAGAGTAGTGGGAGAAATATTTGATCTTGTACTGTGTACTATTCACTCACATAAAACCTTTTTGATCTTATCTTTTAATATTCAAAGACTTCAGAAAGTGTGTTGATGAAACATGCTTAGAAGAATCAAAACCATAATGAGAGTATTTAGAACCTTGTCTTCGGAACTTGTTCAGCAAAACCTTGTCTTCAGAATCTCAGAACTTGAAAGCGCAAAATCATTAGAGCTTGAGAATTCTTGAGAAACTCTTTTATGAGACTCACAATCATAAATTTTGGACTAATGTTCATCATAACCATTGTTTAGAAACATTTCAGAACTTGATAATTTCTTTGTAACGCATACTGTATCTCTCTAGAGTCAGAGCATGTTGATTCTAAAAATTAATGATGTCACATGTTATTCTATCAGAGTCAGAACCTGTTAGCAAAAGCTACACACTAGACAGAAATATTAGGATACAGAATTGTTCTCTAACAAACAATGTATTTTTATCATAAAAACTAAGTCCAAATGCATAATCAAATCTTGTTATTACAATATGGCCAACTTTGTAGCAAACATAGCATGTTGGCCTAGTCCTACCTATTCCTCGACCACCTCTTTAATCTCTAAAGTTTGAACCACTTCAATTTCCATTTGAGTCAAATTTGTTGTCTTTCCAGTTTGTTGTCTATTTTTGTTAGCTGCATTTGCTAAGGCATTACAAGTAAGGCTGTTAAATTTATTGAGCTGTTCATTTATGGATTCAAAGCTCTAGATTTGAGATTATAGGTCAATCCTACGAAGAAAGGTTTGATCAGAAAATTTAACCACAATATGGTTATCTAAAAACCCTTTAAGGTTTGAATTATTATGTGGTATAGGTTAGATTTGCTGCATGTTTAAGTTTCTCAACAAGGTTTATCACTTTGATCAGATAGTCTTACATCTTCATTTCTCTTTTCTCAATATAATAGAATACAAATTTTAGGTAGGTTGCTCAAGACCTTGTATGTGCACCAACTAGACTTTGAGCATCCCCCCAAAGTTATTTCGAGTTTTCACTATGTAAAAACTGTGTTGCTTTTTCCCTGCATCGTTCTCAGGGTGAGTATGGGGATATATTAGTCTATATATGATTCCTTGTCTAGTGAGTTATTTGGTGAAATGTTTGAATTCACCACCCCGTCAGTTTGTAGGAATTTTATGGAATGGAAAATTTGTAGTTCAACCGTGATCTTAAATTATTTAAAAAAATAGAAAAGTACCGTACTTGCTTTATAAATGATAAATTCAAGTAAATGTAATAGATGCATCTACAAAGGTAGGGTAATATAGAAGTTTATTAGATAAGAGGTGTGGTATATTTAGTGTGTGAAGGTGGAGAGTAAAGTTTGTTTTATTTTCTCATACAATAAACATAACAAAAGAGTCAATTTTATTTCTAGAAAAGGCAAGACTACAATTTTGCAATGCAAAATGCAATATACTTTGATTAAGACGGCCTAATCTTAAGTTTCTGTAGCTAATAAGAACTACGGGACAACATGTCAACAAAACTAGTAATAGAGAACAATTCATCAGAAGAATTAAGATTGTCGTGAGAAACTAAACAAGAGCTTTGACTTGAAGATTGTGGTTTAAGACTTATAAACTCACAAAACCCATCTAAGTCTATTGATCCATGTAGAAATACAACATCACGGGCTTGAGACTTAACAACACAATGATTAAGATTAAACATAATAATATGAACTATTTTTGTCAAACTTACTAGAACTAATGAGATTTTTGGTAATGAAGAGAGTGTAGAGTAATTTTTTTAAAGACTAGAGAAATTAGGCTAAAGAGGAGGAATAAAAATGAGGGGAACTAGAGGAGATAATAGGCAAAAACTTTGGTCATTGCCTATGAAGATTTGCCTAGGTTCTTCAGAAGGCATATGCTTATGAATGTTTTTGAGAATAGTTTGTGGCATGATAGGAATCATGAAGGATTAGGTAGGGAGGGAACATTTGTGATCATAATATTTGGTGGAGGATCTCCTTAGATGGCTGGAAGCAATCCTTGTGTACAGTTTTTTGTAAAGAATTTTGCATTAGTTTTAGTTACAAGACATGCACGAGCACACCAAAAAAGCAATTACATAAAGACGCTAGACTAAAACAAATGATTAATTGATCATAGTCCCTGATGCATCAACTTTTACATGTACAGAAGATGGGTGAGTCTTGCAAGGATGCCTAGAAAACTTGGAGCAAAAACCTTATTGGGGTCATACAAATGCGGCGGGGCCCTGTGATCCTTGACCGGCTCGTAAAACTGGCAAGCCCCAGACATTGAGCTATACATACAACATTACTTCAGCAAATGAAAAAGTTGATGGCAAGAACTACAGCTACACTACTACTCCTCTTTCACGTCTAAAGACTGCAGTTCAGCTAAAAGCCGATTATATTCATTTTGGGCTTCCTCTATTTTACTTCTAAGCTCCACCACCTGCACAATCATAGCCATTACTCTTAGGTCATGTCACTAAGTACAAAAAAATCACATTTTACAAACACTTGAGAGATACAAACTTCAACCATATAATTTACTGTGAAGAATTGTGTTTCTTCTTTTGTGTCATTTTATATATAATTTACTCAATAATTCTTCGAATATAACACAACCAACAGTACAATGTACAAAAGCTGTTCTCTATGAATTAGGCAACAGGAAAATCAAAGTCATTAACCAAACATTACCTTGGAATTAAGTTCTTCACCACTCTCTTCCAATTCTAAACATCTGCAGGGAAAGAAGAGTACAAATAAGATATATAAAATGTTGCTGAAATCAAAAGGGGGTGAAACCAATTCAGCTTGCTAGTTATATACAATCAAGAATTAGCAGACTGGCAGTAATTAGATATACACTCACTCTGTATGTAGTTTCTTATTTTCTTGCATCAACTTTATAGTCTCTTCTTGGTTTACAACCTCGTCTGCAGGAGTTGATGTGACCTACATAAAATGCAAGGGTGAAATGGAATTAATTACTTTACAAAGAACTAAACTGCAGATTCTTAAGTCCAAGGAAATCAAGTAACTAATCAAAGTGGAAATGGGAGGTTACTCTCTAGAGTACTGCAGAAAACATTCTATACACCAAACGATGTCGGTAAACTGGAAAAGATGGAGCATATTGGTACTACGAAGCTCCAACGGTCCAACTACAGTGGGGACATTATTAATCATCCAATGGCCACATAACCAACGTTAGACACACATTAGCACCATAACGGCCACATGGACTTTTTTGTAGAGTTACACAAAAACTCAAAAAAGGACAATGTAATGCATGCTATGATACATAAAAGATTTAGTTGGGAAAAGATATTCTAAGGACTAATCTAGTACAATTAAATTAACTACTAGGACCGCAAAAACAATTTCATCAATTTAATTACAAAACTGGCCGCAGAGTCGCACATCGGAGGTTAGGTCATGTGCGAAGCATTCAGTCAGAGAGCCCCATTCAATAGATGCAGCGGATGCAGCTGCAAATCACATTTTCATTCACGGTGCAGTCCCATTTTTGCGTCTGATTAGGGTTCACGGGAGGAATATCCCGAATTCCCCTGATTTTTAGTCACTTTATTAATTTTTATGGATAAAATGATAATTTCCAAGTATTTTAAGTGACCTATTTATTTAATATTCTTCTTGATCACTAGTTTTCTCTATTTCATCTTTGCATTTCTCTTCTCTGCGTGAAATTATTTCTCGCAATTTACGTTCCCTTTTCTCCTTCTTCATGTTTTTCTGGGTTTTTCCCTGCTCTTCTCGGCCTTTATGGTTTCCTTTCCTCTGTTTCTAGGGTTTTCTGCGATAACACATTATCTGGTTTTCTGTTGAGTTTATTGCTTACTTTGAAAACTTCAATTAGTAGTTAGGTTATATTGGGTTTTGGTTTTTAATGTTCGTGACCAATGAACAAAGCTAATCATAATTATTAAGTATGATTACCACTTTAATTTTGTGTATTTTGATATTTTTTAGTATTTATATATTCTGTTTGAATTTCTATTTGATTTGTATACGTTTTTTTTTTGTCTTTGCAATTGCAGCTATAGAGACACTATCAAAGATTATTAACAACACAGGATTACATTGTTTCTTGCTTTCAAAGATTTGTATGGAAAACAAGTGAAACACAGGAAACAATTTTAGTCAAGGTTTTGTATGAACAAATCTTTGAAATACAAAACAAGTGAAAACAATATGGTAGATCAGTAATTAAAATTGAAAAGTAAACGGAAATATAACACATTATTTGAAACCAAACAGACTATAGAATGTTTTAAAACACATTTATAGGAAACGTTGGCTCAAAATAATAAGTACGGATAAAATGTAGATATTTCAACATAATGACCAGAAGCCAATAAATTTATAGGAAAAGTTTGCTAAAAATAGTAAGTATGGATCAAATGTAGATATTTCAACATAATGACCAAGAATACAGACCTGTTCATTCTGACTGAAACCAATACCAGTTACATATTCTTCACTTGCATGTTTTTTCCTCTTCTGAAGGTTTATCAGTTCATCTGTCTTCCTCTTATTATGATATCCTGAATAACAATGAAGCAACATTAGTTTGATGAAATTGGATATGCTAGTGGTGCCACAAAAGCAGTGAGTTAACTTGCTCGGATAAGCTTTGAGGATTCATTTTATTTCGTTCAAGATTCCAATATACTATTTTTCTATTGAAAACAGGGAAGAAACTTGTGTTTTTTAAGAATGGTTATTCCATACTAAGTGATTTCAACAATGAAGAATGTGGTCGGGTAACTCGAGTTCGAGTCTTATCTTCCGCACGATATCCAATTAGTGTAAAATGAGTATCCCTGCAGAATATAAAGAGAGATTTGTACATGTCAGATATTAATGCTTAAAAATAGTAAAACTAAAATCACTGTTAGTCCTTATAGTTTTATTAAATCTTTTATCAGATCCTAATACTTTAGGGGTGCATTTAGCATCTAGGATATGATAACAAGGATCGTTAATTAAAATAGTTTGATTAAAGTAGGAGCTGATATGGATTTGATAAGCTTTATCCCATCTAATGATTGAGCACCCAAAAATCCACCAAACAGGTGGCAGCAATAATAAAAGTATTAGTTCAATAATGGGAGTGGTAGTGAAGGATGATACCACTGGTGGCAGAGGGTGTTGAGTGATGGTGATGGTGTTTGGAGTGAAAGTTGTGGGAGAGCAGAGGCAATAGAATGTGTCGGGGGAAGAGGTTAAGGGTTCCAAGAACATAGATTGCCTAGCATAGGTAGTGGAGGGAATCAGGAAACAATGACGGGGATGGTGACAGGAGGCAATTAAGCTGGTGGTGGAGGATGCTGGCCAGGATGTCCCACCATGAGAGAAGTGAAAGAAAAGAGAGGAAAGTAGTAAGGTTGAAAAAGTGAGAAAAGAATACCATATGCTAATCATTTCTGACCCAACCCTATATTATTGCCTTATGGAACTATGGATCACTACTCCTTATATTATTAATTATAATTCTTATCATGGACACCAAAACAACTCTGAACGTTTTAAGCAGAAATGTTATTTTTTAAATATATAAAAACAATTTTACTAATATTAGTAATTTAATAATGACGGTTAAAGGAGCCTAATTAAAAATCATCACAAGCAATAGGACACTATTAAAACTTTTAAACCACAGGGATCTCATTGAAAAATCAATGATCTATAAGGACTAATAGGAAACTTCAATTATTATTTAAGTAATACATGAGTGGTGGTTAAGACTCGACGATTTACCAATTAATCCAAAACAAACACTTGCGTGTTTCAAAAGTGGAGAGTATGTGAGAGAGACAGGATGTGGGAGCGGGACAAGCATAAATAGAGAATGCAAGCAAAAACACTATACCAGTACTCCCATGTCATTGACTTTAATCGCGCTTCTAGCTTTTGAAACAAGGAAGTTTTTTCAAAATCTTGCTTATCATGAGTTGGCTCAACAAAATCTGCTTGCATGATACCTATGACAAGGATATAACATAGTTAGGACCCCCCTTACAGATTCAATATATCTATAAGAGTTCTGTTATTTTGCAGCGAGACAACAAAAATTGACAACAATCTATAAACGTCAACCAGAACTTGTCGTTGCACAGTAATGAATTACTCACCAACAACTCCTCTGCCTCTACTGTGTTCATATCTTACAACCTGCCAAAATGGCTGACATTTTGAAAAGGCAACAATAACATTAGCATTTGCGAGGTGGAGGGGAAAAGGACACAATACAGGACAATGTTTACAGAGAGAAAGAAATAAAAGTAATAGATAGTGCTAAATTTGAATTTTACTTGTCAAGCACTTGATATGCTGTATGAGCATTCAGAATTCAAAGCAACTTATAATGCTTAGTTTTAAAGCTTCAGCCAGAGTACTGAAAACATTGAATGGAAATAAACTCACTTTTTGGTGTCTTTGGCTTTAAAAAGGTGATTTTTACAGTGACATGTCTCTTGGGTCAATACATGGCTTCTTTAGATCTTTACAGGCATCTTCTTAATAAAACGTAGATAAAATTTTCTCATGCAGAGGTTCTATCCTTCTATTTATTTAAAATACTTATCTTCTAATAAAATATGACTTATCATCTCAAAAAATAAATACCATTTTTAGTTCCCACTTCATGTTTTGTCATCAAACAATATATTCTACCACTGCTAGTCAATCAAACAATCTTTCCTAAAATAATCCATTTTGTCATAAAAATTGAAAAGTTAAGGCTCCTGGATTATTATTTTTTTAAATAAGGTAAATGGTATATAAAAAGAAAAGGTGATACACAAAAAAGAGAGGAGGGACTAGGCTCCTGGATTTATGGCACGAGCTCCAACTTGATCTCCTTGTAGATGTTTAACTACAATATATAATCAATTAGCATTTCTTTTCCTTATTATTTGAAAACAGTTTCTTGTAAGCAAAATGTCACTTTTATAACTAATGCATAGGTCAGCTTCTCAGAAAAGTACAGGTGCAAGTTGCCCAAAATGCAAGTGAACCTTCTATAATATAAAAATTATGGGGTAGGAGGGCCTAATATTAATATAGTAATATCCATGTATATAATTAATTATAGCCATGTACAGGGACTGCAACTAAGACCCGGGCAAGTATGAAAGATAGAAAATATACTGATGACTTGTCATTATAAAAGATCTAAGATCACAATGTAGGGGTTGGAGGCAGATCACATTGGGAAGCCAACAAAAGATCTAAGATATCCTCTTATGTCATCTTAGGAAATTTGGGTTGGGACTAACTCAACCTTACAAAACCGCTTTTAAAGTGAGGGTTGATCAAGCATTGTAAACACTACACAAACCATATCTCTAGGTAATGTGGGACTAAATCCACCCTTTCACACCCAACACAGTGAAGGGGTAGGAGGCGGCTAGGGGAGGACCACAGCGAAGGCATAACAATGTGTGTTTAACAATTCACACAAGGCTGCTCAAAAAAGAAAAAAAATCACAAGGTAATATAATTATGTTTATTTCCTGAATAGCATATATACCTTAAAAAGACCGATGGATAATAATATCCTGAAACACACTAGTTAACTAAGATGTACGGTAATCAGGAAACCCATTTTAAATTGCCAACCCATATGATTATGCAAAACCTATCAGTGCTACCATTCTACATTGATCAAGGTAAATGGAAACTATGTGTGCTGGTTTGACAACCACCCACCTTTTCCAACCTAGAAAAGAACACAAAGCAAAGCAAATTGCTTTGCGAACCCCAGACAAATATTACATTTTTGCACCACAATTAACCAATCCATTGATCAATCATCACATAAAAAAGTTGCATCCAACTAAGCATGTCATAAAATTTAAGGGTGATAATTACCAGTATCAACCGATGTTTGTGATATACATTGAAACCATGGATATTGACATGAGGGGCTTCCTTAAGAAATCCAATTGTTACAAAAAGATCCTACAAAGTGAATCCAAGTAATAATATGAACATTAATAATTTATTATTTGAAGAAAGAAATGGGGAAGTATAGCTAAAATAAGATAATATTTCCTCAACAGCAAAAGAAAATTATTCCTATCAACTGACATACAATAATATATAATGAAAAACATTTCAAAAGTTTGAAATAACCTCTACAGGTCCAGCACATTGCGGTGTATATTTGACAAATTCAACAAGTTTAAGATCGTCAGCAATGCTATGTGGCTCCACGGCTTTCCCTCTCAATATAATTTGGAAACTTTTTGGTAACCGCAAGTACAATATGGACATGTACACCTGTGCAATATGAGAAAATTAGACTCGATAAAATTCAACCTCCGATTCAGACCATAGGTACAACTTTAATACTTTAAGCATACACGTAATGAGTAACGAAATGTTTTTGCAATATGTTCCTCTTGGATTCTCTTCCGTGCAGGCATAGTACTGATCTTGACATCCCAAGCAATGCGAATATCCTGCATATGAGAATAAATCTATCCATGAGAAAGGAAAATTTCAACACAGGGCTAAAAAGAAAGCCAATAAAATAAAAATACAACCTTGGGATCTGTATCAAAATCTAACTCTGTAATCCCCTCATCGTTGAACCACAAATTGTAGACAATAACTTTAGTACCGTAAGATCCCATATCTTGAAACTGCATGAGTTATGAATATACATTGAGCCAAAATAAGCTATAAGTATAAATGAGTATCATATACTTTATATGCAATGTAATCTTGTTATAAAACTAGCTTAAAAAGTATAGTTGCTAGACAATAGACTAAATAATTGATGTTGAGAAGCTCCGCTCGAACTACAGAGTTGTAAGAGAGGGAAGATGAATGGCATTGGAACTCCCAACTAGCAAAGAGAGAGATGCTGGATAAATTGGAAGGTAACGGACCACAAACTTGGAGTCGCAGAGGGATTCTCTAAGTCATGGAAAGGATAGAATTGTCAGCGAATGACCATGACAAGAACGGAATCGCGTGCAACGAAATGGGCAGCGCATGGAAATAAGTAAGTGGTGGTAGACAAACTTAGAGCTACCAGACCTCAGAGGCAATGAAGTCATTGGTTAGATTAGCAAGATTGAGTGTTTCTTTTATTTGAAAAGAGTACTAGATTAGCAAGACACCTTTAAAAAAGTAAATTTTAAGGAAATTCCACTAGGAAAAAGGATTTTTCTAGGTGGGGATCTAAATGGGTTGTAGGAAGTGCATCGAGACGTTTGAGGGCTTGCATGGCGGTATGGCCTCGAGGAGATAAATGTGGGTAAATCCATCCTATATTTTTCCAGTCAACTTTTATTCATACTATAGCTAATTGCTACAGTTACGTGCACTTGAATCTAAAATTCAGGAGAAAAATACACATGTATATAGGGCAAAGCCTCCTAATCAACCTCAATTATTAAGAAAGGATATGATACAATAATATCCTAATTGATACTACTAATAAAAACAATAGATACAAAACAATAATAATAAAACAATATTTCAACACTCCCCCTCAAGGTGGTGCATATACATCATAAGCATCCATTTTGTCACATATATATGTAATTCGAGGTCTTCGAAGAGATTTTGTAAAGAGGCCGGTAAGTTGATCCTTGAAATTAACAAAGGAGGTTTTGATGGTCCCAGTAGTAATCTTCTCTCTAAGATAGTGACAGCCGATTTCTATATGCTTTGTCCTTTTATGAAAAACTGGATTGGAGGAGACATTCAAAGCTGATTGGTTGTCACATACAAGTTCCATAGGGCCGACTTCACAAAAATGAAGTTCCTGTAGTAAATCTTTTAACCACCAGAGCTCACATGTGGCATGGGCCATGGCTCGATACTCAGCTTCTGTACTTGATCGAGCAACAACCGTTTGCTTTTTGTTTTTCCACGAGATCAAATTTCCACCAATAAAAACACAATAACCCGATGTAGAGCGTCTATCACTTGCATCTCCTGCCCAATCAGCATTTGAATATCCAATGATGTCTATCACTTGCATCTCCTGCCCAATCAGCATTTGAATATCCAATGATATCAGTGTTGCCTCTATTACAAAAAACAAGCCCTTTTCCAGGTGATCCTTTGATATACTTAAAGATTCAAATAACTGCATCCCAATGGTAGTTACACGGCAAAACCGAGTGAGGTGCAGCAATCGCCGCCGGAAATGAACGGGTGGAGGATGGCTCGTGTCCTTCACGTGCCGGCGAGCAAGCGAGAGTGGACGCACGTGGAGTGGCGCGTGGGGGAGCGTGGTTGGGATTTAGACGGCGCGACTTTTGCAGGTGGCAGATCGGAGAATTCCGGCCACTGTAGAAGGCTGTGTGTTACTGTTCACAGACTTGGAACAAAACTCTTGAATACCCAAGAGGAAAAAAAAACAGCAAGCAAATAGGGTTGTGAACCAAAAAAGAAAGAGGGTTTTGAATCAAGCTCTAGATACGAACTTGAATCTGAAATTATTATTATTATTATTATTATTATTATTATTATTATTATTATTATTATTATTATTATTATTATTATTATTATTATTATGAGTAGAAAAATACACATATATACAAGTCTAAGCAT
The DNA here is from genome assembly GCA_021764765.1 of Vicia sativa. Taxonomy (NCBI): domain Eukaryota; kingdom Viridiplantae; phylum Streptophyta; class Magnoliopsida; order Fabales; family Fabaceae; genus Vicia; species Vicia sativa. The sequence continues at coordinate 184,033,937 of CM038794.1, forward strand.
CCTAATCAACCTCGCTAATTAAGGAAGGATACAATAATATCCTAATTGATACTACTAATAAAAATAATAGATACAAAAACAATAATAATAAAACAATATCACAACACGTGCTTTAGAAAAAGAGAGCAAATCACATACAAGAGTGGGGTGACATGTTCTAAAATAGATTTCTTTCTCATTAGGAAATTAATCAAAAAGAAAGATTTTATTGGACAGTAAAGACATACCTGACGAGAGCTTGACTACCCATCAGAATATTGAATATGGATGGATGTAAGGGTTAAGAGGAGGGCAGAGAGAAAAGGCCACATTAGGGTTCATGGTGACATTTGATGGTTGAAAAACAAAGAATCTTCCAACACAAGGTTTAAGAGGGAAGTTTTGAGGAGCTGCCTGGTAGTGCAAATGAAAAAAAGTAACAAAAGAGACGTTGTTGGGAGAATATGAGGTTTTGGAATTTGGGCCTAGGGATAAAGAATCTTGGTGGTGGAGACAAAGTGTGTAGAATAAGATTAAAGAATCTTGGTGGTGGAAAGAAAGTGTGTAGAATAAGATTAAAACCAATAGGTGCATTGATTTAGGTGTTGCACACCATGTCACTTCAGTCAAATATTAGTATCTCAACAAATTGGTTTAAACACAACAATAAAACAATTACAATTTGGCATTCTAAAGTCATTGAATTGCAGTATAAAAACATGCCAAATTTAAGAAGAAACGAGAATGAAAACAATAGGTATCAAATCAAACAATGGGTGTGATGCTAGGCAGGTATTGCTACAACAAGGAAAAAACAAGTACACTAATCATTGGTATGTTTTGAAAGAGTTGACCGATTATCAGGGGTGGAAGGGAAACATAAAAACTGACTTGTCTCAGAAGATCTGCTTCGGATGAATATGGTGACCAACGCAACAGCAATTCTAAATTTGCCATAAAATGTTCTTTGCCATTTAACACATCCAACGATGAGGTTAGGGTATTATACTCATAATTCACCTGAAATTGACAAGATTAGTTAGCAATGTAAGTTGAACTATTATAATCTTCAGTATATGCAAATTTATCAGCAGAAGAAAAATACAAAAAATGCATCAAATCATCATCTAAAATAACCCTTGGTACCCAGGCTTGTTAAAGTTCAACTTTATATCAAAGAGTGAGGGCAACAAGGATCAAACTACTGACTACTTGGCCATAAAGGCCTTGATACTATGGCATGAAGCTAAGGATAGACATTCTAAAATACCAAGTCTCAAACACTTTATATCTAACCGTGACGAGAGGAAAATATAGGAAAGTGGGCCTTCTAATAACTAATATTATATATTCTGGAAGCTACTGATATCAGAAAGGGTAAATTGTATTGCAATGAGTGTTCGAGAAAGGAAAAGAATAAAGAGAAAAAGGTCCCAGCTAAGAAAATAGCCCCTGGCAATTCAGTTAACAGTCAGGATATCCCCAACATTCCTTGTCCCTTCCCTTCCTACAAAACAACTTATAATCTCTCCACAACTAACTCCCTTCCCCTCCTACACGAACATTGGGCCTCAAGAGATAGCCTTGGGCCGTCGAGTGTAGCCATGTGACCCACTACCACGACTGAGTTGATGACTGTCCGGGTTTGGTGAGATTGATTTGAATCAAAACCTTTATGAAGTAATAGAATGATAATTACCGCTTACCATTGGTACTACTATTCTGTCAAGTTGTGTTTGCATCAAAAATGTATATGACAAAAGTCCAATGCTTTGAGTCAAAATCCTGATCAAGGTATAAACAATAAGAGAAGAGAAACAACATAAGAATTTCACTTTTCCGCCATAAATTCACATATTGATGTCTATTTGCAAAGCATTTTAGGCCTCAGTGTCATGTGAAAAGAAAGGTTGTATTACTAAAAGTATATATAAAATAAATTGGCATTGGACTACAGCTTCATGAAACAGTAAGTTAAATTCCTAATAGTAGAGAGCAAATTTTCTTAGTTCTTTTAAAATTATCTCTCTTAAAATTAGTTGGTGCACAAAGATTAAAGACGAAAATGAAGATGGAAGAAGAGAGAGTAAGAAATGACGCCTACTACAACAACTTGTTGATGAAGAAATTGTATATAAAATTTCTTAATACTTCCTTGATAAAATCCTAATTACAAACTAGTATATATACACAAAGTAAACTGTCACGTAGGCCCTAACAAAACTTACTGACTACGTTAACTACCACGTAGGCACAAATAAATTTAATAGCTAAGTTAACAAAACAACTAGAACCCCAGAAGCTAAATATACTTCTGGGATGCAACCTCAGAAGCTTCTGCTTTTGATTAATACATATGCTTATGAATCTATGAAACTACTGCTTCTAACTAAACAATCTCAAAAGCTGTAAACTTCTGGCTAACAACCTCAGAACCTCTATAGCTTATGAGCAACACTGCTTCTGAGCAAAGGCCACAGAAGCTTCTGACTCTAACAATAGCTTCTGAATATCAATTACTACAAACACCATAATTCATATTCAGCTAACCAAAATCTACAACACCAATTCCATCCCTCAAATGGATAAAGTGTTCAGTCTTGACATCCTTTGTCAGAACATCTCCAAGTTGCTTCTTAGTGCTACAGTGTGTAACTTCTAATACTCCATTCAGAAATGCAAATTTCACTTTGGAAACCCATCTGACGATGATGGCTTTCTTCTCCTTCGGAAGCTTAGTCAACTCCCAAGTCTTGTTTCTTTCTATAACCTCAAGTTCTTCTTTCATGGCATTAAGCCACACTTTCTTCTTGAGAGCTTCTTCAATACCCACCCACTAGTTCAGAATTTACTAACATGGCATACTAAACGACTTCTCTCTCAGAGTTTACTTCGGTATCATGCAACATGTCAAACTCTGCGAACCTTGGTATTTTTCTGATTCTTTGGGGCCTATGAACTTGTACAAAATCTCCTTCTGATTCTGGAACAATATCAGATACATGACTCCCTCCAAAAATTGGATCACCTTCAGAAGCTCTGCCTTCAGAAGTTCCACCTTCAAAATCATGACCATCATCAGAAACTGAACTACCTTTAGAAGCTCCTCCTTCAGAAGGTCCACCGTCAGAGTCATGATTACCACCAAATTTTGGATCATCGTCAAAATCTAGATCAGAATCAGATTCGCCATCAGAATCAGACTCGCCTTCCGAGTCTTTTTCTTCTTCTTCTTCAGAGTCACATTCAGACTCTTTCGTCTTTAGAACTTTCAGGTTCTGACTCATCTTCAGTGTCTCCAAAGTCATCTTCATCTTCTGACTCACTTTCAGAACCTGAAGGTTTTGATTCATCTTCAGAAGCAGAATCTCCTTCAGATTTGGACTCATCTAACAGCGTCTGAATATGAATTACTTCCAATAAAATTTAGATTGGGTCTATTTCAGCCATACAAAACCGGCTTATAAAGTGAGGACTACCCACCACCTTATAAACACATATCCAAGTCACATCTCGTCTAATGTGGGACTTCTCAATTCATCCGCTCACGCCCACGCCCGGAACTAGACACCTGGATTGCGACACGAGTGGCTCAATAGCAGGTAGCCCAATGAATTTTGGATAGACTTGGATTGCGACACGAGTGGCTCAATAGCGGGTAGCCCAACGAATTTTGGATAGACTTGGATACCATCTCAAAATGTGAGTTAGGCTTAACTCAACCACAAAATTGGCTTATAAGGTGAAAAATGCCAACAGAACAATTATCCGGGACTTCTCAACTGTTTCAATGCTATAAAACACCTTATTACATCTTCACATTTCTCTAAGGCTATAGACAAAAAAGAGAACAAAATTTGGTGTCTTAATTTTCAGTTTTTCCAATAGGGGGTAAGTGGATTTTTTAAAGAATAGATGAATTGGACAGACATTTAATATGTACCTCCAAAAATGATCTAAAGGTAGATTCTAACCGGTTTTATTATGCTAAAAATTCACTTTTTTACTAAAAATGGAAAGGGTCCACCTTTATCCTTTTTGGAAGGTCTGTGTTAAGTGCACCTTTGTAAGCATGGCCTTCAGAATCAGAATGCAAATGATTAATAATGATCATTCTTTCTTGGAGATAGAGAAATGATTGTTTTTGTTATTACAGGAAGAAGCATACTACCTAGACCAACATAGCAACATATCATAAAGTCGTATATTCACTTTTTTAACCATACCCATTATTCAGATGGCGACTGAAGACTATAGCATCTGCACCAAGCCTCATACTGCTGGTCTTGAAGCCATTTCCATCTAGAACATCAAATTATTATTTTTATATAATACATGAGACTTTGTAGAATAACAAAATTATTACAGATGTCACAATCCATACACTGTCCAATAGCAGTCTTGGAATTTTTATCTGAAAATCCAAAACTCATGCAGCGACGCATTGCTTCTGGATCCATGCCACCGCCATCATCTGATTGCCAAGTGTTGGAACCAAATCAAAACAATTAGAATGATCGTATTCAGTACAAGCGTGTTCCCTCGCATAGTAGAAACTTAAAACCAAAATTACTTCCAACTACTTATATTGAAGAGTTCCAGAACTAGCATACCTTGAATCAACAACGCTGGACTTCCATCTCTTGGATTTGAAATTATATCTACACTGACAAAGGTTGCCCCATTTTGGATCTATCCTAAGAACAAATGCCAACCGTGCAATATAAAGTACCAACAAAAATCAAACGTATCATTAAATGATGGTTTGTGCAACAATGAAAAACATAAAAGTGTATACGATAGATTTTAAGACTTTACAGTAATCTATGCAACGAAAATTAAAAAATATTGGAATAAACATGAACCAGAGCTACTGGGGCAGAAGAATAACAAAAAATACTGGCATCTACAGAAGATGAACTATTTCTGGCACAGGGAAATGCCAGTATCTCAAAGCAATAGACAATCTACTATTGGTTAGCAATAAATAACTCAGTGTGCTACAAATGACAACAGAAAATGGCAGACCAACTTACTAGAGTATATAGCCTAAACAAGCCTAAGAAGGCTTCTAATTATAACCGAAATGTTGTGACAGAAAATGCTTAGTCAGCATCAAGGCTAACAGCTTGTGTAACTAACTGACCTTGAGTCAGTTATATCCTTCGGGTATAAATACCAGCGTACAGTGTTATGTACAGTTAACAATTCATTCAATCAATACAAAGAATATTTAGAATAGAATTTCCCTCATTTTCTCTCTCTATCCCGTGAATTCTCTCCCATTTCCGCAGTTAATATAATAATAGTTCAACCAACATAAATAATTACCTCATCAACAGCATTATCAAGAAGCTCTGCTATGGCTGGAAACAGAAAAAATAAACATAAATAACCAGAGATAGGTGTAGCCATAGAGAAGGGACAAGTCTATATAGATGATTAGAATAAGAACATACCGCCAAATGCCCACTTGTGTGAAGTTGCATTTGAGTGAAGAAACATGGGGTGGACATGTAGATAGTTTTTTCCATCTGCAACACAAAAAGAATAAGAAATGCATAAGAATTTCGGAATGTACAAAACCCAGTGAAATGTACCTACAGGCAAAAAGATTAGCAACTAGGATGTGATGTCTAAGAATGACAATCCTCACAGAAGTCAAACATAGCAACAACAACCAAGTCTTATCCCACTAAGTAGGGTCAGCTACATGGATCAACGGTCGCCATAACGTTCTACCCAGAACCATGTTTCTCTCCAAATTGTTCATCTCTAGATCTTTCTTAATAACTTCTCTATATGTCCAAACCACACAAGCCTATTTTCCACCACCTTTTCTACTATAGATGCTACCCCCAAAACTCTATCTAATATAGGTTCTATCCCAACACCCTGGCAAAAGTCAAATGGAGAGAAAAATCTGCCAACACTTCCCAGTGTACATTAATACAAACATGGTTGGTAGAAGATTGTGCAGGGAAGTTACAGCCATGGAACCAAATACTGAGTTCTATCAATTTCGAACACACACCAAAACACATATATACCTTTAACTGAAATTTGAGAACCATGCTTATCATCATAGCTCCCAGCTTTCCAAAACTGTCTGGATAGCGGTGCGGCAGAAATGGATGATGCATAAGAAATGCCAGTATCATCAATTGGCGACGGCCCCTGCTCCAACACACTAGAATTACTATGACCAGTACTTGGAGCACTACAGCTTATATTTTCATCATCATCTTGTCTAGTCGCCTGAGTTCGAGATTTCTCACATTTGACTAATCGCGGTGACTGGCTCTCAGCAGCCTTAACATACCTCGGCTCCAATTTAACCGCAACCGGGACGGCCTTTTCAGTTTCATCATCACTAGACAAATCAACAATTTCCACACTCCCCATAATTATCCCTATAAACAAAGTAAATCATCAAACTGCATTGGTAATTTTACATATGAAGTTGAAAGAACAAAATAAAACAGAAAAGGGTTTTGACATGATTTCCGAAAAAGAACAAGGTAACAAAACTTGGAAAGAAAACAAGCAACATGCGATCAAAGAAGAGAGAGTGCGTGAAGAGAATTTGAAACGACATGAGAGTGTGCGTTTTGAGTTAGGGTTTGGAACAAAATGCAGAGGAAAATTTAGAAACTTACCAGAAAGGGGAAAGGAGAGAGAGTGTGTCCGGTGGCGACGGCTGAGGATGCGGATGCAGACAGGATCTAGAGTTCGGCTTTGACAGAGTGAAACAATGATGAAATACAGTGGTGGTTCAATTTTTATTTTATGTAAAGAATGTTACATGTGTAGTTGATTGTACTATGTCTACTTTTCATAGCCACCAATTTTGTTAGTGATTTTCTTAATCCATTTATGAAACTCCATAAATGTTTCTAGTTGACACCATACTATACATGAATTAAGGTGGAAAGATTGGATGTAAATCATAAATATATTTTTATTCTAAATCGTAAATATATTTTTAATTTTTGGATACATTAAATGACATCATGCTTGTTCCCCTCCCATTACATTAACTATTTTAAAAAAAAAACATAAAACTCTCTCAAATCCTTAGTACATCATTCATATATTTGGTCAAAAAATCATCAGAAATCATCAAATATTGGTTAAATATAGCCTTCTAACACAATCAATCAAGCAAAATCAACATCAATCAATCGAGTAAGTTGTTTTTCAAATTTTTAGAGTTTATGTAATTTCTACTCAAATTAGTGAGTTAGGGTTTAAATTGTGATATTGTAGCTTGTTATCAACATATGAGTCATCAGAAGTGTGTTTCTAAAGTTAATTTTGTGATCAATGCCCTTTTTATGAGCTCATTGAGGGGACTAGGATGCCATTTTGTTGCTTTTGTTATCGTAGTACGAACCGATATTAAATTTCTGGTTTTGTCTAAACCAAAATCGGAGGTATACTTCCGGTTTATGTCTGTGTCTGTTTTAAAGCTTGTTTTGCACATTGGATCTTATGTTAACATTTTTTTCGTACTTCTAAAGGAGATATGGATGAGATACTGTCACGATTGAGGTACGGTAGGGTTGCACAACAAGCTTCTGTGCAGAGAGAAAGAAGTCAGACAACCTACCTTCTCTTGCCTTTGCACCACTAGTACCAGATGCACCACTTATAGCTTCACCATCTAGTGTGCCTGCTTCTACTCCTTCGACGTCGACCTCCCGCAGCAGGCGGGATTCTGCTGTTCATTCTTCGCCATCCCGTCTTCCCGCAGACACACTTCTTAACATAGTGTATTTAAGGGGAGATCCACATCCAGTACCCAGGCATCATCACAACCTCAGTCCCAGACGCCACCTGAGGCGGTTTCTCAGTCATCCTAGGAAACTGAGGCGACACCCGAGGTCGTACCAGCGACACTTGAGGTCGCACCAGCTCAACATGCACATGCGACTCCTCAGGCTTTTGGAGGAGGACCGTCTGATTTATCACTGATGCCTCTTGGGTTATGATTTTAGTTTTTTTGGTATTGTATTGTATCAAATATTTACTTGAATTATATTTTGGTGTTGTGTATGACTCAATCACGGTGTGTGTGTGTGGTGTAAATGTGTGTGTGTGTGTGTGAGGAATTGCATAAGGTTTAATTATCCCACATGGGGTGAGGTAAGAAATAACCATTTTGTTACTTATCTAAACGAAATAAAATGATAATTTCTTACCCCCACCCCATAGTAAAAAGGGACACCCTATGCAATTCCGAAATTGTCCCTTGGAAAACTGGAAATGCATTTCCAGTTCGCAACATATTTTGCTCAAAACAAGCCAAATGTGGTTTCACCCTTCAAAATGCAAAAACTATACCGGAGGTATACTTTCGGTCCAAATTGGAATTATATTTTTGGTTCTATTAGCAGGAAGATTGAATTTTGTTGTCACCTAGATATTTCTATATAACCGAAAGTATACTTCCGGTTTATGGCACGATGCATGTTACTTAAAATAGTAACCAGTATAGACATGTTTAATCACCACCATTTCTTTTCTTTTTTCCTTAAAACCTCTCAAAACCCCTCATCATTCTTAATCCATTGTCCACTTCAAATCATCATTTGTGTGGTTCATCAGATTAGAAAGAGCTCAAGGAAGTAGAATTTCAGACAATATTTGGTTGTAGTATCACGATGTTGGAACACAGATTCAAAGACAACACATTATCTTCTCAGTTGGTTGGTAACATCTCTCTGCCAACTCTGTATTATATTTTTTTATGAGGCCAAATGTAACGCCTGTTTTTAATTAATATTATATTTTATTAATATTTTTAAATTACCGATCGATATTTATTTTGCGACGAGAATATTCATATTAATTAATATATCTATTAATTTATCTAGCGACGTTCTGTTCGGTCCGGTAAAATATTATTCGGATCCGATATTTTAATTCCCCGAAATTATTTTACTTGATTGAATTAATTATATTAATGATATAATTAGAAAGGGGTGTGGGAAGCATTTGTTAGAATTGGGTTTTTCACCCTTGGTTTACTAGTAAGGAAAATACCATTATAAGAATCTTTTTCTCCTCATTTTCCTTCCATTCTATTATACCAAAAACCAAACGTGTGAATTTGGAAGCTAGTAAGAAAACAAGTTATAAAAACCATTTTCTTCTCCTTTTCCTTCCATTGTGAACACAACCAAAAATAGAAACTAGAGAGGAAAAAGAAAGGGGTTTTGGGAGAAGAAGAACAAGAGAAGAAGATGAGGGAGATCTTGAGCAAGAAAGGAAGCTTGAGGTTGAGCTTTGGAGCATCACCATGGATCAACCAATCTTGAGGTAAGGGGTTTGATTTCTTCCACTTCATTATAGTTAGGGTTTGATGATATATGTTGGATTTGGAGAAAAATTGATAGTAGGGCTTTATGATTTTGTTGGTTGATGGTTGATATGTTTAGAGGAGTTGAAAATTGGTGTTGACGTTTTGAGTTGGGTGTTGATGAATTAATTTCCATTTCACATTGTTAGGGTTTGGTAGATTTAGTTTGGATTGAGAAAATTAATAGTTGGATTATAGGGTTTTGATTGTTTGATTGAAATAGATTAGGAGAGTTGATTTAGAATTATAGATCATGGATGTATTAAGTACTAGCTTGTAGGAATTAGGAGTATTAAAAATGAAAGTATAAATGGTTATAAGAAAAACAAGAAAAATAAGAAAAACTGTAAATTATGTTGTCATTGAAGAAGAAGATGGATTAGCCTTAATCCAAGGGGGGAGGCGCTCACCTCAGGAGGAGGGGCGGCCGTCCCCTACATGAGGCCCTCGCCTCCATTTCTTCTAATGATCCGGGACGTACGTCCCCTAAGGAGTTGGAGGAAAACGCATTTTTGCTGTTTTTGCCATTTGTCTGTTTTGCTGGTTTTTCTGTTTGCTGTCAAAATTATTTTCCTGCATAATTTTGGTTTCTGTTAGTTTAATTTCCATATTAATTCATACTACTAGTTAGTATTAATAAGATATAATTAGGGAACAAGATAGCCGATTAAATTTAGAACCCGACTATGTTCCGATTTTCTGATTTCGGTAAATTCGACGACGGAGCAAGTTGCTCTGAATTCAACAAAAATTGACGTGCTAGTTAAGTTTGACGTGTAGAACGTAGTGGTGAGGTTAGTTTTTGGAAATTACGAGTTTTTACGAGACGACCCGAAACAAGCCAATTTACGGTAAAATTGAATCGGACGGTGTTTTAGTAGATTTAAGGTACGTATGGACAATCTAATTTCGACGTCGACGATTATGAGTAATACCGGTTGTTAGGAATGGTTTTCGTGACGATTATAGGTGTTTGACTATTTTCCCGTTTTCGGAATTTAGTGAATTAACTAATAATGATGCGGTGTGAATAAACGTAAGATTTGCGACGGTGTATTTATTAATGAATACTTGTTGATGTGCAATACGATGATATATGTTTTGTACATGATGATGTGATGATTAAATTGATGTTGTTAATATATGCTTCCGATTTGTGAATGCATGACTTTTGTTGAATTTATTAGCGATGTTTGCTTAATGCAATTATAATGCGATGATATATTTATCTTGTTTTGGATAAATTATGGCGATGTGGGCTTGATGCCAATTTGGATGCGCGATGATGTTGTTTTTGTGTTGTGTTGTTTTATTGTCGAGTCTCATACATTTCATAAGCGAAGAGGGCTTTTATGCCAAGCGATGATGGCTTTAATGCCGAGCGAAGATCGGCTTTATGCCAAGTGTCCCTAATTACGGACAAAGCGATGGGTACCACATGCATAACATAGTCGTGTCTCATGGAGTCGGTTATGTTTATGTTTGAGTTGTTTGGCGTTGAGTTTTTGTTGATTGATGGATGATATTGAATTGCGATGATATATGATGTGATGATGCTTTGTGATGATGTTGTGATGATGGGCTTTATGCCAAAAGCGAAGATGGGCTTTATGCCAAAAGCGAAGATGGGCTTTAGCCAATTTGTGATGATTTGTTTGTGTTGCTTATATTATTAGCATTATTTAATGTTGTTGGTTGATGTGGTTGTTTAAGATTGTCGTGTTAATTAGTGATGTATTAGTTTGTGACGATTTCGTGGTGACGGAGGGTTATGTGTTGTTGCGACGTTTTATGCCGATGAGTCTATGGTGATAAAGTGTAGATTATACACATTAGGATGACGAGTAAAGTAAGTGAGTTTTGATTATGTGTTGGAATTACACTTATTAATCTATAACCTTTATAATTATATATATATATATATATATATATATATATATATATATATATATATATATATATATATATATATATATATATATATATATATTTTATCATGCCTTTAATTATATGTTTTGGAGTATCTCACCCTTTACTTGTTTCGCCGTTACCTATATATTGGTAACGTGTAGGTTATGAAGATGGAGTTTATAGTTGCTGTTAGTCGTGTCGGTGTCGCTCTGATACGTAGCACTCGGGGAGAATATTTATGTTGTCTTGTTGTTGTTGTTTCATTATTATTCCTTTTGTGAATAAGAACCATAATTCATAAAAACATGATTTTGATGAGGAAGTTTAATAAAGGAGATGTTTTGATTTCTGTGAATCAATTTATGTTTTCCTGCGATGTTATGTATCTGAAATTTATACTTTAAAGTAAATTGTTTTAAAGTGAGTTGTTTTGATGGTGTAACGCCTCAATGTTTAATTTATGACATTTTTAAAATTACTCTGATTTTTGCATATAAAACTTTGGATAGAATTGGGGTGTTACACCAAACGTACTACTAATGTAGGTGCTGACACCTTAAAGTGTGGTTGCACAATTATGAAAACATATGGTCTCTCTTGTGCTTGTGTCGTATATAAGAAGATGAACGGTGATAGCCCGATACGTATGGATGAGGTCTTTGGTCATTGGAAGAATCTAAGTTTTGATGATGAAGGTAAAATGAAAACCGATAAATCAAATATCTCCATTTTGGCCGAATGGGAAGCGATACAAGAAAGATTTTTGAAAACCGATGACGCCACCAAACTCCACATCAAATAACAATTGAGGAAGATTGTATTCCTGGAGACCACATACTTGTCCCAACTGAGAAAAACTAAATGGGCACCTAAGAAGGTGAAACTGACATCGGGCGACACTTCAACTATGAGAAGTTCTTCATATTTTGAACACATTGACAAAAAATTTCCCGATTCACCTAATCCAAAATATCAGAAAAGTGCTTTCAAATTAGCATGTATTAGCAAACCATCTCCTACATTGACTCCACCCAAAATACCATTCACCGATCGCATGTCGATTTTTATGGGAAAGTACATTGAACGGATCGTCAATGTCGGTGGTGATGGTATCTATGGTTTTCGAGTTGTTTCTGTTTTGCTCAGTAGAAGTGGAGAGTAATACAATATTGTTTGAGATACTCGGATCAAAGAGTTGACGGGAAACAAAGAATTATACACACGTGTGTTAGGGAGTAAATAGGAGGTTGAGGAAATATATCACCGGAGTAGGCACTTCATTGAAAGCACCAATTTATGATTAAAGTCATTTTGTTCATGTATTATGATGTGGAAATATAGCCATTTTGTAGTTTGACCAAAAACATAATATTTGAATACATGAGACTTTTTGTTAATAGTTGATATGTTTGTTTTGTTTCAGGTTTTTCACTTCCAAGTATAGTGAATTGGAGAGCTGCCCTTTTTCCCGGGGTATATCGTTTGATTGAACTGGGTAAATAAACCTTCGCCTTTTTTACCTTATTATGTTATATTTTATGTGCAAGAATATTATTGATGTAGACTATTTATTTTGGTTGCTACTATTCTTTACCCCACAAATTGATATTGAATTTTTTCATAATTAACAACAAGAGTCACAGCAAGTAACATTGAAAATGTTGAAAATTTCACTAAGTGTCAAAAATTGGTGTTCAAGTACATGACTTTTCAAGCTTGTAACTTCTTCCTCAAGCCATCATTTTTCATGTCCAAAGGATGTACTTGAAGATGATCCTACATACTTCAACATTGTAGAAGCAATGAACCAAGAAGATCATGAGGATTGAGAGATATTAAGTGATCAAATGGGCATCTCAAAGTTGTCAAAATGACAGAGACTTAGATAAATTATCTAAGTGTTTTTCATATTAAAACACCATTTTTGTACGAAATGTTTCTCCATGATCCCAATTGATTCATGCCAAGTGCTCAACATGAAAGTTGTAGGTGATGCTCTCATATTTCAAAAAAGTCCAAGAACGTGAATTTATCATATTTGAGCAAGGAGTTTTGAAGAAATAAAGTAACATGATAAAGAGGTTTTGCAATGCAGATTTATTGTTCAAAATCTTGTCAAAACGTAAACCTAAACACGAGATCTCATGTCCTATTACTTGCAAATATCAACATAAGGAATTGAGCCATTGTCCAATACATGATACCATCTATAGAGCATCATGCATAAAGCTTGACTTCTATTTTGATAAAGATGAACTTTTTTCCAACAAATCTAGCTTAGATCCTCTACATTGTTGCTTCTGAACACACATTACCCCTAAACTCAGAAAAAACATATTGTCTATAAACCAAGCTTCGTGTCACATTAAAATCACCATAATTCATGTAACCTCCATTTGTGATCTAACTAAACCTTAACTTGCAAGACTTTGTTTCTCACTAGCCCTTGATTTCTTAACTTTTTCCTATAAATAGAGGGTCATTCTCAAGTCCAAAACACACCTCAAATCTCCTACAAACTCAAAGAAACACATAGTGAGATTTTGAATAACTCCGTTAAAGCTCAAAATTCATTTCTTCGAATTTCTTTTCTATTGCACGTTCTTTGCAAACTAACCATTCAAACACCATCTACATACCACATGAACTTCTGAATGCATTAGTTTGCATCTAGAATACCTATATTGCTCCACCTAACCTATTCTCATTCATCATCATAAGTGAACTTGGTTAGAGAGCTTGAGACATTTTTAAAGCAAACTAACGGTTGCATTTTGTTCCTGGGATTTCATACAAGCTAAAGAGATCATTTGGCACCACTAAAAGTCACTATAACAGGCACTGGACTTTGCTCCAATAGGTATGTTTTTCTTGATTTCGAAGTCAACAATATAAGCATCATTTTGAACATTTCTTGATATTATTATGTGAGTTTAATTGCCAAGAATGAAAGCCCTATGAAAATAGGCATTGGTTGAGCGTGTTCATCATTTAATTTAACTTTGAAAAAACTTAGGGTTTCAGATTTTGAGTAAAATTGTGAGCTAAATTTGATATTAATTTATGATATGGACATTTTTGAACTCATTGTTAAATTTTGAGCAAGTTTGGTTTTTATACTTTGTGATTTGGTTGATAAATGAGAAAGTTTGAAAATTCACTATTGTTGTTGTAGTTGTTGTTGATGATGTTTTACGAAGAAGATGAAGATGGAGGGTGGCGCAAATTTCCATTTTAAACCTGAGTTTATTTCATATTTAGTGCAAGTTGTATAATTAATGAATTGGCATTGCGCCCTAGTGATTAAGACACTAGTTTGTGTGTGAAGATGGGTCTAGGGTTCGAATCCCCATCGTCGCAGGCCTTTTGCTTATTTTTTTGTTAATCATTTTAGAAGTCTATTTCATATTTTACCACATGGAAGTATGTTAGGCCCAGTCAAAACACGTGGCCCAATGGTAGAACATTTGAGCTTTGAGCATAAGGAGCGTGGGTTCAACACCCTTTGGCACCAAACCCTTCTTTTTATCACTATTTTTATTCATTTTTCCCTATGTTCTTTTATTTATTTCTATATTTATTTTTGATTGATTTTTTGTATAGTTGTCATTTATCCCCTCTATTTTATTAATCGATGAAAAAATACCAAAAAAAATATTTAATTTGACTATTTTTATGTAGTTGAAAATAAGGTATTTTTAGTTGTTCTTTTTAAGGTATATATTTTTTTATTTCTTTGTTGACTACTTGACCAAATTCAAATTGAATGATCATATCATGCCATGTATTGATTCTTGCTTGATCCATGATGATTATTTGATATATGATTGTCATAAGTTTGAACCATCTTTGATTACATGTTCATGTATACTCCTAATTTTGATACCATGACTTTGTTTGATTTTAAACTTTGATGCTTACCATGTTCAAATCTCCTAAGTGTTTAGAAATGTTTGTTTCCGTGATAACATGAATGTTCTTATTTCTCCATTTTTCCATGTATCTTGTATGCTTTGATTATGTATGTGATACATGATTGAATATTTTAGTATCTTTTTACCTTTTATCTTTTGTCACAACTTTTACTTAATAAACATGTTGACTTTTCTTTTTGATAGATACTTGTTCATTTTTGATAAAATAATTTTTTTGAATGACACTCTTAAAAGTCATGTCACTTTATGATCTCATCCTCAACCTTTGTGACATATGTGATTGCTCTTAGTTATAGTGATTAGTTGTATATTTTATTAGTATTTATGTTAAAATCCAAAGAAAAAGGATTGTAATTATTGACTTTATAGTCACGTGCATATGCATCTTAGATTCATCTTTGTTTAACTTTGTATATCACCCATTTGTGGATATTTATCCTTATACATTTAAACCTTAATTTTCAAACTATCACCTCTTTCTTATTAATTTTTTTTTGACTTTATGTCATTGCATTATATCTTTAAACCCTAATTTTCAAACTATCACCTCTTTCATATTAAAAAAACCTTGACTTTATGTCTTTGCATTTTCAAACTTTCTCTCTTTAATAAATGCTTCAATACACTTAAACATGTTAAACAATTGCAAAATACTAAAAGTGATTCAACTTCACCCAATTTTTTTTGACACTTTAACTTTTCAATTTAATTTTTTTCTCAAAAAGATCATACACAAGTCATCTCTATAGTTGATATATAATCCTCTTATCCCCATGGTAATAAATATAATGTATGATTGGAGAAAAAAGATGGTAAAATGTTTCACTACTTTTAATTTGATTACAACAGTGATTAGAGTTTATATAACATTCTTAATCGTGCAACACTTGTGTCCAAATCTACAATGGCAAAGGAAATTAAGAGAAACTTTCTATAGGAAGCTTTTAACTATCACAAAAGTTATTCCACATTGAACGGAATTTCTAGAACCAAATAATTTTTTGTTAGAATATGACTATCTCTCTTTGCACCTTTTTAAAATGGACACACCTATAAAAATTTTAGAATACATTTGAGTTTATTCGAATACATCTTTGGAAGCATCAAATATCATTTTTTAAATAAAATTTAGTTCAAAAATACAACTTCAAATTTTTATGAGGTTAATTTAGATATACAACTTCAAAAAATTTACATTGCAAACTTCAAATTTTTATGAGGTTAATTTAGAGATACAACTTCAAAAATTTTACATTGCATTTTTCACTTGTCTAAGTTACCCGCTGGTGTTGCAAACAATTTGTGAACATTGTTTTGGTTTTTTTCCTTCCAAAATTTGCCATTTTCGATAGCTTTCAATCCTGCTTCAATTTGCATTTGATTGTGAGGCTCGTTATATCAATTGAGAGGAGGCTCATCATATTATATGAGGTATGGATTTGAATCTTAGAGAAAAAACTCATTTCACAAACGCAAAAATTCCAATAAATTAGAATATCAGAAATTTACCTTTGCAAATGATTCTCCACATTAATCTTACGTTAAAATTACAAGAAGGTGCGTTTGGTGATATATCTCGGACCTTAGGAACACATTTTTTAAAGACTATCAACTGATTTTTCACATTCAATATTTTGCATGATTGTTTGCTTTTGCGTGAAGACATTCCTAATTAGTACCACATTATTCCTAATTGTCACATCCCATTTTGAAATATATTGATTCTAAATCAACAATAAAATGGAAAAATAGCTGCCTTGTTTTGTTAGGAGGGTCTCCTTAGATGGCTGAAAGCAATCCTTGTGTAAAATTTTTTGAAATGAATTTTTCATTAGTTTGAGTTACAACTACAAGACACACCAAAAAAGCAATCACACAAACGCTAGACTAAAACAAATGATTAATTGCTCATAGGCCCTGATATTCCATAGTGTTTTACATGTACATAAGATGGATGAGTCTTACACTAACTTGCAAGGATGCCTAGAAAACTTGGAGCCAAAACCTTACCGGGGTCATACAAAAGCGGGCCTGGACCTGTGATCCTTGACCGGCCCCGTAAAACTGGCAAGCCCCAGACTACAAAAGATTGAGCTATACATACAACATTACTTCAGCAAATGAAAAAATTGATGGCAAGAACTACAGCTACACTACTACTCCTCTTTCACATCCAAGGATTGCAGTTCAGCTAAAAGCCGATTATATTCATTTTGGGCTTCCTCTATTTTACTTCTAAGCTCCACCACCTGCACAATCATAGCCATTACTCTTAGATCACTAAGTAAAACTTCAACCATATAATTTACTGTGAAGAATTGTATTTCTTAGTCTGTGTCTTTTATATATAATTTAGAATAATTCTTTACAAGGCAGAATCCAAGAATCCTAGTACTCAATATTTCTTCGAATATAACACAACCAAGTACCAACAGTGCAATGTATTAAAGCTGTTCTCTAAGAATTAGGCAACAGGAAAATCAAAGTCATTGACCAAACATTACCTTGGAATTAAGTTGTTCACCTCTCTTTTCCAATTCCAAACATCTGCAGGGAAAGAAGAGTACAAAATAAGATATATAACTGCCATTTGTAATTCAAAATAGGAGAAATGAACTGAGTTGGGTAAAATGTTTTGCTGAAATCAAAAGAGTGAAACCAATTCGGCTTTGATAAACAATATACAATCAAAAGAATTAGCAGACTGGCAGTAATTAGATATGCACTCACTCTGTATGTAGTTTCTTATTTTCTTGCATCAATTTTACAGCCTCTGGGTTTACAACCTGGTCTGCAGGAGTTGTGGTGATCTGCATAAAATGCAACGGTGAAATGGAATTAATTACTTTACAAATTGCAGACTCTGAAGTCCAAGGAAATCAAGTAACTAACCAAAGTGGAAATGGGCAGTTACTCTCTAGAGTACTGCCGAAAACATATTCTATACACCAAACAATGTCAGTAAACTGGAAAAGATGGAGCATATGTGTGTCAATAAAAGGAGATTTCGGTACACTATAAAGCTCGAACTATGGTAGGGACACTATTAATCATCCAATGGCCATTGAAGTACAATTAAGGACAAACTAGTTGGGAAAATATATTCTAAGGACAAATCTAGTACAATTAAATTACTACTAGGACCGCAAAAACAATTTCACCTATTTAATTACAAAATTCTAACACATATTGTCAACTTTGCTACTATAGGAGGCGATTGCAGAGTCGCACATCAGAGGTGCAAGGCATACGGTCAGAGAGCCCGATTCAACAGGTGCAGCAGATGCAGCAGCAAATCACATTTTCAATTACGGACAGTCCCATTTTTGCATCTGAGATTAGGGTTCACGGGAGGAATATT
This sequence comes from Vicia sativa, assembly GCA_021764765.1. Taxonomy (NCBI): domain Eukaryota; kingdom Viridiplantae; phylum Streptophyta; class Magnoliopsida; order Fabales; family Fabaceae; genus Vicia; species Vicia sativa. The sequence continues at coordinate 184,052,487 of CM038794.1, forward strand.
CCAAATTCCCCGGATTTTTAATCATTTTATTTATTTGTATGGGTATATTGATCATTTCAAAGTATTAAGTGACCTATTTATTTAATATTCTTCTTGATCACTAGTTTTCTCTGTTTCTTCGAGAACTTCTCCATGCATCTTCTCTGGATTTCTACTTTTTATGTGCGAGAAGTTTCGTTACTCTTCTTTTTTAGTCAAGGTTTTTTAATGAATAAATCTTTGAAATACAAAACAAGTGAAAGCAATATGGACGGTTCAGTAATTAAAACTGAAAAGTAAACAGAAATAGTAAACATTATCTGAAACCAAACAGACTATAAAATGTTTTAGAACACATTAATAGGAAAAGTTTGCTCAAAATAGTAAGAATGGATAAAATGTAGATATTTCAACATAATGACCAAGAATACAGACCTGTATATTCTGATTGAAACCAATACCAGTTACATATTCTTCAATTGCATGTTTTTTCCTCTTCTGAAGGTCTACCTGTTCATCTGTCTTCCTCTTATTATGATATCCTGAATAACAATGAAGCAACATTAGTTTGATGAAATTGGATATGCTAGTGATGCCACAAAAGCAATTAACTTGCTCGGATCTGCTTTGAGGATTCATTTTGTTCCGATCAAATTCCAATATCTATTGAAAAAAGGGAAGAAACTTTTGTTTTTTAAGAATGGTTATTCCATACCAAGTGATTTCTGCAATGAAGGAAGTGGTTGGGTAACTGGAGTTCGAGAATTAACTTCCGGCCGATACCCAATTAGTCTACAATGAGTATCCCTGCAGATTTAAAGAGAGACTTGTACATGTCAGATATTAACGTTTAAAAATAGCAAAACTATTTTATGGTAAAATCACTTTTAAGTCATTATAGTTTTATTAAATCTTTTATCAGGTCCTCTCAGAATGTCGGTTGGGCCTAAATCATCCCTACAAAACCGGCTTTTAAGGTGAGGATTGCCCCCTCTTATAAACATAACACAGACCATATCTAAAAGCAATATGGTACTAAATCCATGCTTCAAAGCCAACACAATTAAGGTGTTGGGAGCCGCAATGAAGGCAAGCCAAAGTGCCGCAATTAAGACGATTAGGGGAGGACCGCAGGTAAGACGGAAAGTCCGACAGGTCCTAATACTTAGGGGTGCGTTTAGTGTCTAGGATATGATAACAAGGACACTAATTAAAGTAGGAGCTGATCTGAATTAGATAAGCTTTATCCCACCTAATGATTAAAACGTGGACCCAAAATCCACCAAATAGGTGGCTGCAATAATAAAAGTATGAGTTCAATAACCGCAGTGGTAGTGAAGAATAATACCACTGGTGGCAGAGGGTGTTGAATGATGGTGATGGTGTTTGGAGTGAAAGCTGTTGGGGAGCGGAGGCAATAGAGTGTGTCGGGGGGAAGAGGTTAAGGGTTCTGAGAACATAGATTGCATAGGTAGTGGAGGGAATCGGGAAACAATGACGAGGATGGTGTCGGGAGGCAATTAAGCTGGTGGTGGAGGATGCTGGCCAGGACGTGTCAGCCATGAGAGAAGTGAAAGAAAAGAAATAGAGGAAAGTTAAGAGTAAAGTTGAAAAAGTGAGAAAAGAATATCATATGCTAATCAATTCTGACGCAAACCTATATTATTGCCTTGAGGAACTATGGATCACTCCTTATATTATAATTATAATTCTTATCCTGGACACCAGAACAACTCTGAACGTTTTAAGCAAAAATGTTTCTTTTTAAATATTAGTAAAAACTATTTTACTAATATTAGTAATTTAATAACATAGCTGAGTTATTCCTCATAATTCACTCAAACTTTCAGGTAAGTTTGTATATAATATAATATAATAATGATGGTTAAAGGACTTGTGGGACACTATTAAAACTTTTAAACCACACGGATCTCATTGAAAAATCAATGATCTATAAGGACTTGGGGGAAAATTCAACTATTTTTTAAATAATACATGTGGGTTGGTTAAGACACGACAACATACCAATTAATCCAAGTCAAACATTTGCATGTTTCAAAAGTAGAGAATATGTGAGTGAGACAGGATGTGGGAGTGGGACAAGTATAGATAGAGAATGCAAGCAAAAACACCATACCAATACTCCGTTGTCATTGACTTCAATCGCGCTTCTAGCTTTTGAAACAAGGAAGTTTTCTCAAAATCTTGTTTATCATGAGTTGGCTCAACAAAATCTGCTTGCATGATACCTATGACAAGGATAACATCGTTAGGACCCCCTTACAGATTCAGTATATCTATAAAAGTTCTGTTATTTTGCAGTGGGACAACAAAAATTGACAACAATCTATAAACGTCAACCAGAACTTGTCATTGCACATGCACAGTTATGAGATACTCACCAACAACTCCTCTCCCTCTACTGTCTGAATATCTTACAACCTGCCAAAATGGCTGACATATTGAAAAGGCAACAATAACATTAGCATTTGCGAGGTGGAGGGGAAAAGGACACAATACAGGACAATGTTTATGGATAGAAAGAAATGCATGTAATAAATAGTGCTAAATTTGAGTTTTACTTGTCAAGTACTTGATACGATGTATAAGCATTCATAATTCAAAGCAACTTATAATGCTTAGTTTTAAAGCTTCAACCAGAGTACAGAAAAAATTGAATGGAAATAAACTCACTTCCTTGGTGTATTTGGCTTTAAAAGGTGATTTTTACAGTGACGTGTCTCTTGGGTCAATACATGGCTTCTTTAGATCTTTACAGGCATCTTAATAAAACGTGCAGAGATCAAATTTTCTCATGCGGAAGTTCTATCGTTCTATTTATTTAAAACACTTATCTTCTGATAAAATATGACTTATCATCTCAAAATAAATACAATTTTTAGTTCTCATTGCATGCTTTGTTATCAAACAATATATTCTAACCACTGCTAGTCAATCAAACAACCTTTCCTATTTAGTCTTATTTACCAACTAAAATAATCTATTTTGTCATAAAAATTAAAAAGTTAAGGCTCCTGGATTTATGGCACGAGCTCCAACTTGATCTCATTGTAGATGTTTAATTATAAAATGTAATCAATTACCATTTATTTTCCTTATTATTTGATAACAGTTTCTTGTAAGCAAAATGTCACATTTATAACTATCGTAAGTCAGCTTCTCAGAAAGGTCCAGGTGCAAATTGCCCAAAATGCAAGTGAACCTTCTATAGTATAAAAATAGGGGGTATAAGGGCCTAATATAGTAATATCCATGTATAAAACTAATTATATCCATGTACAAGGCTTGCAACTAAGACCCGGGCAAGTATGAAAGGTAGAAAATATATTGATGACTTATTATTGTAAAAATATATAATCTGGATTTCATGTGTCTTAGACTCTTAGGAATTTGTATTGAGCCTAAATCAATCTTATAAAACCGGCTTGTAAATTGAGGGCTGCCCAAGCTTTGTAAACACTAATATGGACCATGACTCTAGGAAATATGGGACTAAATCAATGTATGCAAAAACGAGAGTCAACTCGTAAAAACGTATGTGTTTGCGTCTCAATTGCCTGTCGGCATGCTGACTCGGTGTTAAACTAGGAGGGCAAAACTCGGTAAAATCATTCAACTTCAAAAATTGACTCATTCCAATTTTCCGGCGGAGGCACTTCAGTTTTTAAGGGATTTTTCTAGATTAAATCCCTAATTAGGTGAAAACGGGCCTGGGTCGGGTCTATTATCATTAAATACTGATTTATTTTACTTTTACCAAAAAGGAATGTGTAAAGACACATTTAAACTTTTTATTTTTCAAGAAATTCATATCATGGAATGGAGCAATCAGCCGTTGGGAAACTATTGCAGCATAAATTCTTTCTCCAATTACTTCTTTCTCCTTCTCGTAAACATCAAGCTCACTGGCCTCTCTCTTATTAAAAAACATCAAGCTCACTCTTTCACGTTAACAAATTATTTAAATAGATTTACTTCCTCTTTTCTCTTTCACCTTCAAGCTTCTTCATCTTTATATATTTTTATGAATTTGGGGTAATTATTGTGAACTTATGAAATTATATGGTGATGAATGTAAACTTATTTTGTTTTATATATTATGATTTTTTAGCATGTGTTTGTAATTATACATATAAAAATATAATTTACGATCCGTGTTACGATCTCCGAGTTACGTTTTTTTAAACCTCTACCGTTTCCGTGTAAACTCTAGAGTTTTTAAACATTGGACTAAATTCACCCATCACGCCCAAAACAATGTAGGGGCTCTGATGTCATCATAGGAAATTTTGGTTAGGACTAACTCAACCTTACAAAACCGTTTGTAAAGTGAGGGTTGCTCAAGCTTTGTAAACACTACAAACCATATCTCTAGGTAATGTGGGACTAAATCCACCCTTACACACCTGACAATTCACACAAGGTAATATAATTGTTTATTTCCTGAATACCATATATACCTTAAAAAGACAAATGGATAACAATATCCTGAAACACACTAGTTAACTAAGATATATGATAATCAGGAAACCCATTTTAAATTGCCAACTCATATGATTATGCCAAACCTATCAGTGCTACCATTCTACATTGATCAAGGTAAATGGAAACTATATGTATTGGTTTGACAACCACCCACCTTTTCCAAGCTAGAAAAGAACACAAAGCAAAGCAATTTGCTTTATGAACCCCAGCCAAATAATACAATTTTGTACAACAATTAACCAATCCATTGATTAATCATCACATAAAAAAGTTGCCTCCAACTAAGCATGTTATAACATTTAAGGGTGATAATTACCAGTATCAGCCGATGTTTGTGATATACATTGAAACCATGGATATTGACATGAGGGGCTTCCTTGAGAAATCCAATTGTTACAAAAATTTCCTACAAAGTGAATCCAAGTAATATTATGAACATTAATAAATGTATTACTTGAAGAAGGAAATGGGGAAGTATAGCTAGAATAAGATAATATTTCCTCAACAGCAAAAGAAAATGATTCCTCTCAATTGATATATAATAATATATAATGAAAAACATTTCAAAAGTTTGAAATAACCTCTACAGGTCCAGCACATTGCGGTGTATATTTGATAAATTCAACAAGTTTAAGATCATCAGCAATGCTATGTGGCTTCACAGCTTGCCCTCTCAATATAATTTGGAAAGTTTTTGGTAACCGCAAGTACAATATGGACAAGTACACCTGTGCAATATAAGAAAATTAGACTCCGTAAAATTCAACCTTCGATTCAGACCATAGGTACAACTTTAATACTTTAAGCATACACGTAATGAGTAACGAAATGTTTTTGCAATATGTTCCTCTTGGATTCTCTTCCGTGCAGGTGTAGTACTGATCTTCTTGACATCCCAAGCAATGCGAATATCCTGCATATGAGAATAAATCTATCCTTGAGAAAGGAAAATTTCAACACAGGGCTAAAAAGAAAGCCAATAAAATAAAAATACAACCTTAGGATCTGTATCAAAATCTAACTCCGTAATCCCCTCATCATTGAACCACAAATTGTAGACAACAACTTTAGTACCGTAAGATCCCATGTTTTGAAACTGCATGAGTGATGAATATATATTGAGCCAAAACAAGGTATAAGTATAAATGAGTATCATGTATTTTATATCCAATGTAATTGTGTTATAAAGCTAGCTTAGAGAGTATAGTTGCAAGAAAATGGACTCAATAATTGATGTTGTTGAGAAGCTTCGCTCAAACTACATAGTTGTAAGAGAGGGAAGATGAATGGCATCGGAACTCCCAACTTGCAAAGAGTGGGATGCTGGATAAATTGGAAGGGTAACGGACCCCAAACGTGGAGTCGCAAAGGGATTCTCTAAGTCATGGAAAGGACGGAATTGTCAGCGAATGACAATGACAAAGGAATAGCGTGCAACGATGGGCAGCGAATGGGAAAAAAACTGAGTGATGGTAGACAAACTTAGAGCTCCCAGACCTTAGAGGCAACAAAGTCATTGGTTAGATTAGTAAGATTGAGAACTTTTTTATTTGAAAAGAGTACTAGATTAGCAAGACACCTTTAAAAAAGTAAAGTTTTCAGGAAATTCCACTGGGAGAAAAGAGCATCGAGAGGTTTTGAGGGCTTGCATGGGGGTATGACCTCGAGGAGTTAAATGTGGGTAAATCCATCCTGTATTTTTCGTCAACTTTTATTCATACTAAAGCTAACTACTACAGTTCATACATGTTTTAGAAAAAGAGAGCAGTGTTTGATCACATTTAGCTCAAGATTGGGGGGCCATGTTCTAAAATAGATTTCATTCTCATTAGAAATCAATCAGAAAGAAAGATTTTGTAGGACCGTAAAGACATACCTGAAGAGAGGTTGACAACCCAACAAAGTATTGAATATGGATGTAAGGGTTTCGAGGAGAGCAAAGAGAAAAAGCCACAGATCAAGTGGTGACATTTGAAGGGTGAAAAACAGAGAATCTTCCAACACAAGGTTTTAGAGGGAAGTTTTGAGGAGCTACGTGGAAGTGCAAATGATATGTGAGTCAAGAAGGCTGAGGGGATTAAAAAAAGTAGGAAAAGAGACGTTGGGAGAATATGAGGTTTTGAACTTTCGGATAAAGAATCTTGGTGGTGGAACAGAAGTGTGTGGAATAAGATTAAAACCAATATGTACTTTGATTTAGGTGTTGCACACCATGTCACTTACTCAAATAATTAGTATCTCAGCAAATTGGTTTTAACATAACAGTAAAATAATTACAATTTGGCATTCCAGAGTCATTAAATTGCAGTATAGACATGCCAAATTTAAGAAAGGAGAAGGAAAACGATAGGTATCAAATCAAACAATGTGTGTGATGCTAGGCAGTTATTAACTATAACAACTAATCATTGGTATGTTCTGAAAGAGTAGGCTGATTATCGTGGGAGGAAGGGAAACATAAAACTGACTTGTCTCAGAAGATCTGCTTCGGATGAATATGGTGACCAACGCAACAGCAATTCTAAATTTGCCATAAAATGTTCTTTGCCATTTAACACATCCAGCGATGAAGTTGAGGTATTATACTCATAATTCACCTGAAATTGACAAGACTAGTTAGCAATGTAAGTTGAACTATTATAATCTTCAGTATATGCAAATTTAACAGCCAGAGAAAAATACAAAAAATGCATCAAATCATCATCTAAAATAACCCTTTTAGTATCCAGATTTGTTAAAGTTCAACTTCATATCGAAGAGTGAGGGTAACAAGGATAAAATTATACTGACTACTTGGCCACAAAGGCCTTGATACCATGTCAAGAAGCTAAAGATAGACATTCTAAAATACCAAGTCTCAAACACTTTATATTTAACTGTCATAATGACTGATGAGAGGAAAATATAGTAAAGTGAGCTCACTAATATCTAGGATAACATTACTATGCTAATAACATGTAAGTAACCATAGATGGCTGTCTTCTATAATACTATATAGTCTGGCAGCTACTCATATCAAAAAGAGTAAATTGTATTGCAATGAGTGTTCAAGAAAGGAAAATAATAAAGCGAAAAAGATCCCAGCTAAGAAGATAATTTCAAGCCCCTGGCAATTCAGTTAACAGTCAGGAATATCCCCAACATTCTTTCTCCCTTTCCTTCCTACAAAACAACTTATAATCTCTCCATAACTAACTCCCTTCCCCTCCTACACGAATATTGGGCCTCAAAAGATAGCCTTGGGCCGTCGAGTGTAGCCATGTGACCCACTACCACGACTGAGTTGATGACTGTCCGGGTTTGGTGAGATTGATTTGAATCAAAACCTTTATGTAGTAATAGAATGATAATTACCACTTACCATTGGTACTACTATTCTGTCAAGTTGTGTTTGCATCAGAAACGTATATGACAAAAGTCCAATGCTTTGAGTCAAAATCCTGATCAAGGTATAAACAATAAGAGAAGAGAAACAAAATAACAATTTCACTTTTTCCACATAAATTCACATATTGATGTCTATTTGCAAAACCTTTTAGGCCTCAGTGTCATGTAAAGAGAAAGGTCGTAATAATAAAAGTATATAGAATAAATTGGCACTGGACTACAGCTTCATGAAACAGAAAATTAAATTCCTAACAGTAGAGTGGATTTTCTCTTTTTTCTTTTAATATTATCTCTCTTAAAATTTAAAGTTATTCTGTTTCAACCCTACAAAAACTGCTATAAAGTGAGAACTATTATAAGCACATATCTAGGTCACATCTCGTCCAAATGTGGGACTTCTTAATTCACCCGCTCAAGCCCATGCCCGGGACTAGACACCTGGATTGTAACCCGAGTGGCCCAGTAGCAGGTAGCCCAACAAATTTTGGATGGGCTCAGACACCATCTCAAAATGTGAGTTGGGCTTAACTCGACCAACAAAATTGGCTTATAAGTGAAAAATGCCAACTCAGAAACACAAGTTCCATGCTATAAAACACGTTATTACATCTTCACATTTCTCTAAGGGTCTGTTTGGGAGTTCGGAGGGGAATGAAGGATTGGGTGGAAAGAATTGAAAGACTTTGGTTGGAAGGGTTTTTGAGGGTTTGCTTTTATTCATAACACCAAAAAAACCTTAATTTGGGGGAACTCAAAATTTGTATTGAACGAGGGTTTAGGAGGGCTTACATAAATTTTTCAAATATCTTTTATGTTGTTTTAGTATTCCGAAAATTAAAAATATAGTAATGATAAACACTCTTTTAGCATTCTATACAAAATCGTTTTTTCAAAAAATGTCAAATATTTTTTTATATTTTTTTAAAATTCGTTTTCAGAAGCCTTCCCCTCACCTCCCCTCCAAACTCCCAAACAAAGCCTAAGGCTATGTTTGGATTAATGGAACATGACGGAGCGGAGCGGAACATGACGGAGCGGAGTGGAATGGGATATAGATTCCACTCCATTGTTTGGTTAATTTATGTAAAACCTCTCATTCCATCACATACACCCCAAATTGGATGGAACAAAAAATAGAGAATTTGATGGATGGAATGGATTCCATCAGAAAAGAGAACAAAACTTGGTGTCTTAATTTTCAGTTTAACCAATCAGGGAGGGGTTGTAAGTGAATTTTGTTTAAACAATAAATGAATTGGACAGACATTTAATATGGGCCTCTAAAAAAGGTCTAAAGGTGGATTCTTACCTTTTTTATTATAATAAAAAATTACTTTTTTATTAAAAATGGAAAGGATCCAACTATCATCCTTTTTGGAAGGTCCGTATTATATGCACCTTTGTAAGCATGTCCTCCAGAATCAGCATGCAAATAATTAATAATAATCACTCTTCATTGGAGATAGAGCAGTGGTTGTCTTAGTCAATACAGTAAGAAAGCATATCATAAAGTCATATATTCACTTTTCTAACCGTACCCATTGTTCAGATGGCGACTGAAGACTATAGCATCTGCACCAAGTCTCATACTACTGGTCTTGAAGCCATTTCCGTCTAGAGCATCAAAATAAAAATAACATAAATACATGAGAGACTTAAGAGAATAACAAAATTATTGCAGATATCACAATCCATACACTGTCCAATAGCAAGCTTTGAATTTTTATCTGAAAATCCAAAGCTCATGCAGCGACGCATTGCTTCTGGATCCATGCCACCGCCATCATCTGATTGCCAAGTGTTGAAACCAAATCAAAACAATTAGAATGATCGTATTCAGTGCAAGCATGTTCCTTCGCATACAAGAAACTTAAAACCAAAATTACTTCCAACTACTTATATTGAAGAGTTCCAAAACTAGCATACCTTGAATCAACAATGCTGGACTTCCATCTCTTGGATTTGAAATTTTATCTACATTGACAAAGGTAGCCCCATTTTGGATCTATCCTAAGAACAAATGCCAACCATGCAATATAAAGTACAAACCAAAATCAAAAGTAGTTGTGAAATGATGGTTTGTAACAATGAAAAACATAGAAGTGTGAACAATAGATATTAAGGCTTTACAATGCAATGACAATTAAAAATATTGGAATGAACATGAACCAAAGCTACTGAGGAAGAGAATAACCAGAAATGCTGGCATTTACAGAAGATGAACTATTTCTGGCACAGGGAAAAACAAGTATCACAAAGCAATAGACAATCTACTATTGGTTGGCAATAGCTAATTCAGTGTGCTACAAATGACAAAAGAAAACGGCAGACCAGCTTACTAGAGTATATCCTAAGCAAGCCTAAGTCAATGTAATGTACAGTTAACAATTCATTCATCCAATACAAAGAATATTGAAAATAAATTTTCCCTCATTTTCTCTCTCTATCTCATGAATTATCTCCCATTTCCGCAGCTAATATAATAATAGTTCAACCAACAGAAATAATCACCTCATCAACAGCATTATCAAGAAGCTCTGCTATGGCTGGAAACAGAAAAAACAAACATAAATAATCACAAAGATAAGTGTAGCCCTAGAGAAGGGACAAGTCTACATATATGACTAAAATAAGAACATACCGCCAAATGCCCACTTGTGCGAAGTTGCATTTGAGTGAAGGAACATGGGGTGTACATGCAAATAGTTATTTCCATCTGCAAGCCAAAAAGAATAAGAAATGCATAAGAAAATTCTGGAATGTACAAAACTCAATGAAATGTACCTACAGGCAAAAAGCTTAGCAACTAGGATGTGATATCTGAAAACGCCAATCCGCCAAAGTCAAATGGAAGGAAAATCTGTCAACACTTCCCAATGTACATTAATACAAACACAGTTGGTAGAAGATTGTGCAGGGAAGTTACAGCCATGGAACCAAATAGCGAGTTCTATCAATTTCGAACACACGCCTACACACATATATATTATATATGTAAATGTAAGTGTATATATACCTTTAACTGACATTTGAGAACCATGCCCATCCTCATAGTTCCCAGCTTTCCAAAACTGCCTGGATAGCGGTGCAGCACAGATGGATGATACATAAGAGATTCCAGTATCATCAATTGGCGACGGCCCCTGCTCCAACACACTAGAATTACTATGACCAGTACTTGGGGCACTACAGCTTATATTTTCATCAGCATCTTGTCTAGTCACCCGAGTTAGAGATTTCTCACATTTGACTAGTCGCCGATCACCACTCACACGAAGTGGCTCTTTCTCAGCAGCCGTAACATACCCCGGCTCCAATTTAACCGCAACCGGAACAGCCTTTTCAGTTTCATCATCACTAGACAAATCAACAATTTCCACACTCCCCATAACTATCCCTATAAACAAAGTAAACCATATAAAACATAAAATTAGTAAATTACCATAGAAAAGCCAAAAATAGGAAGCAAATTTGTCTAACAACATGCAAGTAAGTTAAGCTCATCAAACTACATTGGTAATTTAACATATGAAGTGAAAGAACAGAACAAGAACAATAAATGAGTTATAAAACAGAAAAGGGTTTTGAGTGATTTCCGAAAAAGAACAACAAGACATGGAAAGGAAACATGCAAAATGCGATCAAAGAAGAGAGAGTACGTGAAGAGAAATCGAAACGACATGAGAATGTGCGTTTTGAGTTAGGGTTTGGAAGAAAATGCAGAGGAGAATTTAGAAAGTTACCAGAAAAAATTTAAAAGGGGAAAGGATAATAGTTGGAACGGGAAAGAAGAAGGAAGATAGTTGGTGAAACCAAAATGGGAAAGGAGAGAGAAAGTGTCCGGTAGCGACGGATGCAGATGCAGACAGAGACTAGAGTTCGACTTTGACAGTGAAACAATGATGAAGGACACTGGTTGTTTAATTTTTATTTTAGGTAAAACTTGTCTGGTGTGTTATGTGTATTTATTTTTAAAATATATCTAGTAAGAGACTCGCGCTCTCGCACGGGTATATTTGTTAAATTGTTGCACGAATTATAATTAATTGAAAATAATGAAAAATATCGGAAATGTTTGATTTTAGAGTAGATAGATAGATAGATTTTTTTTTATATTTATAATATTGAATGATAAATATAATTATATAAAAAATTAATGATATTCTTATATAAAAATTTAATGATATTCATGAATTTGTATAGATTAAAATAATTTTGTATAGTAAATTTCTATTCAAATGCATATTGAAAGTAATATTTATCAAAAATAATTTTGCGTAAATTTAACTGGTCGTGTCCCGTTATAAATTTATTTAATACGATATAGATTTTATCTAAATATACATGTATATTTGAAATGAGTTATTTAATTATAAAATGAATAATAATAATTTAAATTTAATTTAAATATTTGGAAAAAATAAAAGAAGTAGATTTTGTGTCTCAAATAAAAAAAACATTAATTAAAATAAAATGATAGTGCCCCGTGAGAAAAAAAAAAGAATTTTGTGTCTCAAATAAGTATAATGTTATATAAAATTTGAAGAGAAGTTGAGACTTCTGAAGAGGAGTCAGGATTTGAGACTTCTGAAGAGGAGTCAGGAGTTGAGACTTCTGAAGAGGAGTCAAAAGTTGAGACTTCTGGAGAGGAGTCAGGAGTTGCGACTTTTGAAGAGGAGTCACAAGTTGGGACTTCTGAAGAAGAGTCAGAAGTTGGGACTTCTAAAGAGGAGAGGGAAGATTTAAAAAATAGAGGCACACATGTCTTTTGATTGTTGAAGGAGTGAATAAAATGTCAGTGAAGTGTGTGTTTGTATAGAGAGCATGATAATGAAAAGTGAGAGACACATGTGTTGTTTTGAGTTGCTAAGAAGTGAAAATAATTTGTGGCTTTATGAATAGACAAATTAACCCTTTTTTACATGTAACTTTCAAAATAGAAAAGAGTATTTTTGGTGTAATAGTGATATCTTTCTTTAATGGCTAGATAGTAGATAAAAATATTTAAAAAATAATAATAAAATTGTATCACATTTTATTATTTTTAAAAAGAAATATATTTATATTTATATTTTGATTTTCCAATTTATTGGAATTACAATTATATCAAATTACAATGTTCGATTCTATTTGATTTTAAATAAATAGCATAGCATAATTGGGATACAAAGTACGTTTAAAGATTTGCTAGTGCATGGGTCCTGAGTTTGAATTTGATATTTTTTTTCTTCATATTTTTCATTCTTTTTTTTTTTAAAACTAATTTTCATTCCACATTGTATCTCATTATTTAAATTGTTTAATTATTATATTATCAGTGCTATTATTTGTTACCATCACTATTTTTCGTTATACATCATCATGATTTGTTATTAATTTTCGTTTTGATCTAATTAACATAGATTCAATTAGTTAGTAAAAGATTACTTATTTTTACACTTTCTCTTTTCTACTAAATCAAACCTTCCCAAAAAAACATCAAGATATTCACATAAATTCATCTCCGCACGATATTAGTCCAAACCACCACCTTATCATCAAGTTTTTATCAAATTCAATGTTTTCAATTCTTAAAGGAGTTTCATTCTAAAAAAGGAACCAAATCATCATCAGCATTTAAAGTAGTCAAAGCAAAATCAAAATCTTTCAAAATTATAAAACTTGGGCCACGAGTTCACCAATTGAATCGAAATCTACAAAATGACAGCAAATAGAATTAAATTCCTTTACCCTAATTTGACTCTATAAAATCAGAAGAAAAATAGGACTAAAGAGGAGGCCAATTTTCTAACCCTTATCACACATTCACTAGCACGAACATTTTTTTTAACCTACAAAACATTCATTCCCTAAACATTCACATAAAAAGAACTAGTGCAGCAGAAACTCAATTCTATTACACAGAAACATTTGTTAACTATTACACCACCACTGCACCAATTACCACAAAGTTTTATTTTGTTTTTCTAGTCAAACTTATTTTGTATTTTTATCAAACTCTTTTCATCCAACTTTTGCTATCATTTGAAAATTTATTTATACACAAACCCTTGCTACGTTTTTTTCCCAACAACAAACCCTCTCTCATACTTACACCACACAATAACAATATGAACCTGAGCTCTACACAAATATCAGCTTCATATTTTTCTTAAACAAAATCATCACTACATTAATTTTTGTGAGATGTAAAATTTTCTAACATCAACATATAACAAGATTCAAAAGAAAATCTTGCATAAAAAATATTGTGTTTGTTTGTATGCTCCCGTCCGCTTCCAATCCACGCCATCAATCACTGGAAAAACTCAGCCACTGCGTTAGCCTTCTTCTTTCGGATTCCATAACTTTCTTCTTGCTCCAGGTTTGTTTTTCTTTTGTTTCAGGTTAAGATGAGAAAAGAGAAAGAAACAGGGAAGATGTAAATACGAAGGAATCATTGATGCAATTGTTGCTTTCTTTCTCTTAATAATAGTCAGGTTTTAATATTCTTTCTTTTTAATATTCCATGACTTTTTTAATTTAATTTTTTCTACAATTTTTTTCTCATTTTTATTTTTAAGTATGTTTAGAATTAATGTTTGTTCTAATGGATTGGGGTTAGTATTTTTAGTACATCCAACATCTATATTCAATTGATACCCATTCCTTTATTTTATATTTCACTTTATTTTACAATTGTGTTTATTTTTTATATTTCTTATTATTATTACCTTATATTATTAATTTTATTTCAGTTTAGCCAATTAGCTCCTTAGAATTTTATTAGGCTTAATTTCAATTTTATTTTGATTAATTAGGATTCAATTAGGTTAGTTAGAGCAATGTTTGTGCATAGCCTCTCGTTTAAATTAACATAACTCAATACTGATAGATAATTTACAATTCACCTGAACATGAATCAAACTTTATTTTAGTAATATAACTTTGGTTGAAGTTTATTTTCTAAGTTACTAACAACAATGTATTTTCAAACATTAATTATTTATTTATAATAATAAAACATCTTTACTAACTTCAATATCAATTTTATCTACTTATTTTATTTAGTCAATCATTTTCACTTCTTTTATTAAACTTTAAAACAGCTAAGCAATCTCAAAAAATGGGTTTTCATATTCTTTTTAATAATATCTAACTTTAATATTAATTCATTATCAATTTTTAAAAAAAATATTAAATAATAACATGTTTTTAAATTTTTTGTTTAGGTTAAAATAAATTTATTTGTACTAATCTAAATTTATACAGTAATTGGTTTTAGAATATTTATATTTTCTTTCTCATTCCCTTTTTCTTTAACAAATTTTCATTGTATCTCATTATTGTATTCTTAGTTAGATTATCTTTAAATTACTAAGTTTTTATTAGTTTAATTATTATTGTGATTGCTATTATTTGTTACCATCACTATTTTTCGTAATATCACCATCATGATTTGTTATTAATTTTCATTTTGATCTAATTAACATAGATTCAATTAGATAGTAAAAGATTACTTATTTATACACTTTGTCTTTTCTACTAAATCAAACTTTCCCAAAAAAACATTAAGATATCCACATAAATTCATCACCGCACGATATCAGTCCAAACCACCACCTTATCATCAAGTTTTTTTTATCAAATTCAATGTTTCCAATTCTTAAAGGATTCATTGTAAAAAAAGGAACCAAATCACCGTCAGCATTTAAAGTAGCCAAAGCAAAATCAAAATCTTTCAAAATTATAAAACTTGGGCCACAAGTTCACCAATTGAATAGAAATCTACAAAATAAAAGCAAATAGAATTAAATTCCTTTACCCTAATTTGACTCTATAAAACTAGAAGAAAAATAGGACTAGAGAGGAGGCCAATTTTCTAACCCTTATCACACATTCAATAGCACGGATATTTTTTTTAACCTACAAAACATTCATTCCCTAAACATTCACATTTACATTAAAAAAACTAGTGCAGCAGAAACTCAATTCTATTATATTACAACACCACTGCACCAATTACCACAAAGTTTTATTTTGTTTTTCTAGTTAAACTTATTTTGCTATCATTTGAAATTTGTTTATACACAAATCCTTGCTACGTTTCTTACCCAACAACAAACCCTCTCTCATATTTACACCACACAATAACAATATGAACCTAAGCTCTACACAAATATCAACTCCATATTTTTCTTAAACAAAATCATCACTACACTAATTTTTGTGAGATGTAAAATTTTCTAACATCAACATATAACAAGATTCAAAAGAAAATCTGGCATAAAAAATTATTGTGTTTGTTTGTATGCTCTCGTCCGCTTCCAATCCCGCGCCATCAATCACTGGGAAAACTCAGCCACTGCGTTAGCCTTCTTCTTTCGGATTCCATAACTTTCTTCTTGCTTCAGGTTTGTTTTCTTTGGTTTCAGGTTAAGATGAGAAAAGAGAAAGAAACGGGAAAGTTATAAATACGAGAGAATCATTGATGCAATTGTTGCTTTCTTTCTCTTAGTAATAGTCAGGTTTTAATATTCTTTCTTTTTAATATTCCATGACTTTTTTTAATTTAATTTTTTTCTATAATTTTTTCTCATTTTTATTTTTAAGTATGTTTAGAATTAATGTTTGTTCTAATGGATCGGGGCTTGTATTTTTATTACATCTAACATCTATATTCAGTTGATACCTCATTCCTTTATTTCATATTTCACTTTGTTTTACAATTGTGTTTATTTTAAAACCTGACTATTAGGGTTGTCCTTTATTTTCCCACCCTTAAAGATAAAAATTAATGGTGGTGACTCTATATTTTTTGTCGGTTGCGACAATGATGAGTAAGTAAAATTGGATACTGATGATGATGATGATCAAGAAGGATCATCCTTTTCAATTCTTGTTCATTATCTTCATTATCATCGAATTTAAATAGTTATTTATATGAACTATCATAGCTTATATATTCATATAAAGTAAGCAATTTCATGCGTTAACCATGATGCATGCTTTCATTTATTTACTATTTTTTCTTCATGTTTTTCTACTTTTATTTAATTTTTCATTAATTTGTAGGTGAGAATTGTCTAAGTTTTATAAAGGGAAGACGCGGTCTTTTGGTTCTTTGGTAAGGGTGAAAAGCATAAAATATCTTTCTAAGAAAGAGAAACCAAATTACAAAAATAAAGTAAAATCATGCAAGAACTTTGGTTTGACCACTACAAAGGCAACAAAAACAAAGAAAATTTCAAAGAGGGTTTTTTATTATTATTGATATCTTCTAGAAGAAGGAGTTTCTTTAAAGAGTCTAGATCTTTCATTTAAATTTAATTTTCTAAGAGCTTTTTTCTTTCATACACGATTGTTTGAATATTTGGGGAAAATATTATACCCTTGTTTGAATATTTTTTTTAAAAATCATCTTCTTCAATTTTTTATGAGATAATATGATTTTTTTCTAACATCTATATAAAATTTAAACATATAAACGATAATATTCAAACAACCATGCATGAAAGAAAAAGTTCCTTAAAAATAAATTTCAAAACGAAAGATTTAGACTCTTCAAGTAACCTTCTTCTTCTATAACATATCAGTTATAAAAAAAGATTCTCTTAGATGCTTTTGTTGCCTTTGAAGTGCTAAAATCAAAGTTCTTGCATGATTTCACTTTATTTATGTAATTTAGTTTCTCTTTCTTAGGATGATATTGTATGTTTTTCATCTTTATTAAAAACCCAAAAGACTGTACCTTTCTTATATAAAACTTAAACAATCATCTCCCGCGAAATCAATGGAAAATTGAATAAATATAAAAAAACATGAATAAAAATAATAAATAAAAGAAAGCATGCATCATGATTCGTGCATGAAATTTCTTACTTTATAGGAAGATGGGTAATAAGCCCTGATAGTTCATATAAATGACCATTTAAATTTGATAATAATGAAGATGATAAAGTAGAACTCGAAGAGGATGACTCTTCTTGATCATCATTATCCATTTTTAATGAATAAAAATGCGAACACATTGATTCTTCTATAATAAATCTATTGAAAATTGAATTAGTTACATCATCCTAAACAATTCAATTATAGTTACTTTTTCCATCCATGATTTCTTGTAATGTGTGAAGAAGAAAATATCTAAATGTTATGAAATAGTTATGTTTAAGAGATAAAATATATATACAAATAAATGAAGATTTGGATTTAAGTACTATTAGAATTAAATTTTGGTCACCATCACGTTAATTGCTAAGATAAGAACGATAGTCA
The DNA here is from genome assembly GCA_021764765.1 of Vicia sativa. Lineage (NCBI taxonomy): Eukaryota > Viridiplantae > Streptophyta > Magnoliopsida > Fabales > Fabaceae > Vicia > Vicia sativa. Next base: position 184,070,616 of record CM038794.1, read on the forward strand.
AAGTTTTTTGTCCATTTGATTAAGATCAAACGATTTATATTTAATGACAAATATTTTTAATAAAGGGTGATAAAAGTTTTAACTACGTGAACGCGGCAAATGCCGACTACAGTGAATCCAAATTTCTATATGGAGACAACAATTTGATAACTCATCCTCTTAACATTATTAATTCTTCTTTTATTTTTGGTAATACTTATTGTTTTTTCATCTATTTTCCTAACTAATACATGTATATAAGTGTGTATTTCAATTCAACAACCTAATTATTTATCATAAATTTTAATTTTAAAAAAAAAGTTTAAAATCTGTATTTTCTAAACTTTAATTCATACCGTTCTGAATTTTATTTTATTTAATTATCATTTTAATACCCAGTAAAGTGTAACTAATACACATTATAATGATGATAATACATAAAATTAGATGCATTGATAAAAAATAAAAATAAAATTAGGAAGATTAACAAAACTTTAAACAAAGTAAAATTAGGAAGAAAAAAATACTTAAAAAAATTAAAATTAGAGAAGACAACTTTGAACAAAATTGAGGTGTGTGGGGTGGAAAATCTAATGACAACTTTGGCATACATGTTTGTAATTATGTAAATTTGAAGAGTAGATGATTAATACACATAAGCGGGAGTAAACATGTAACATCCTTATTCCTCACTTATCCATGAGATTATATTGAGAGTTAGCAAGAGCTCATAAAAGAGAGTAATCAGGTTTATTATGATTGATATAGGGTAAAGTTGGATGTAAGTTTTCGTCTCATGTGATGATTTGATGAATAACATGATGAAATTGTTGTTGATGATATTTAAGTACCATTATTTAATCTCTAAGATGTATATGACGATGTGTTGTTGTTGAATTGTGAAAATATGATGATTACTATGTGTTTTGGACATAATTTGTACTGAAATCAGACTGGAAATAGGTCTAGACAGAAGCGAAATCGCAACTGGAATTTGCAGATATCGCAAACAACAATGGGCGAGCCAGAGGAGAGCGAGTCTCCTCAATGTCACCGAGCAAGCTAGCGGCGAGAAGTGTATGGGAAAAGGAGGGCTCTTGGAAAATGTATGATGATGGGATTTTTGCCAAAGCTTTGTCGGGCGAGTTAAGTAGCGATTGACCCGATCGCTCTTTTCGTCAAGTGAGAGCTAGACGTGAGGTAGGCGAGAAGAGTGCTCCAAGCATCATCTTGCAAGCAGTTTGGCAGTAAGTTTCAAAATGATTTAACTTAATTTTAAGGGACTTTGTTTCATGCGTTGTTTGAAGCGTTGGGAAGATGACACATAGAGCTACTTTATAATAGAATAATAGAAGTTATTTGGTATATTATTTATGTACATTTGTATTTATGAATTGGGGTTATTATGTGTTGAATATGCGAAAATGTTTTGTATTAATGACGAACTTGTTGTTGTAAAGTTGTTATAATGTTGTTGTGATTGTTGTATCCTCAATACGCTTCGAGGCAATTGAGGATTCATGAGAAGAATTATCCTACTCATAATTTGGAATTTGCTGCGGTTGTTTTTGTGTTGAAGATTTGGAGGCATTATCTCTACGGTGCAAGGTTCGAAGTCTATAGTGATCATAAGAGTTTGAAATACATGTTTGATCAGAGAGAGTTTAACATGAGATAACGTAGGTGGTTGGAATTTCTGAAAGACTATGACTTTAGCTTGAATTACCATCCTGGTAAGGCTAATGTGGTAGCTGATGCTTTGAGTCGGAAATCTTTGTACATGTCTGTTTTGATGGCGGAAGAGTGGAAACTTCTTGAACAGTTTTGTGACTTGAGTTTGGTTTGTGAATTGACGCCTAAAAGTGTGGCTTTGGGTATGTTGAAGGTAACAAATGATTTTATGTTGACCGTTAGCGAGAGAAAGAAGTTGGTTGTGAAGCTTGTCGATTTGTTTGTTGTTGCAAATCAAGGTGAGAATGGTGATTTCAAGGTGGATGATTCGGGTGCGTTGAGATTCCGTGGTAAGATTTGTATACCTGATAATTTTGAGTTGAAACATATGATTTTAGAGGAAGGTCACTGGAGTAGTTTGAGTATTCATTCGGGCGCTAATAAGATGTATCAATATTTGAAGAAAATCTTTTGGTGGTTTGGCTTGAAAAGAGACGTGACACAATTTGTGTATGCTTGTTTGACGTGTCAGAAGTCAAAGCTGGAACATTAGCGGCCTGCAGGGTTGTTGCAACCATTGGATATTCCAGAATGGAAATGGGATAGTATTTCCATGGACTTTGTGACATGTTTACCTGTTACACGGAGAGGGCATGACGTCATTTGGGTGATTGTGGATAGGCTGACTAAATTGGCTCATTTTCTTCTTATTGATATCAGTTATCCTGTGAAAATGTTAGCCGAGATCTATATCCGTGTAATTGTGAAATTACATGGTGTTCCGGTAAGCATTGTTTCGGATAGAGATTTGCGGTTTACTTCTGGTTTTTGTGAAAGTTTACATAAAGCCTTAGGTTCTAAGCTGAGATTGAGTTTTGCTTATCATCCGCAAACAGATGGTCAGACAGAGAGAACGATTCAGTCGTTAGAAGATCTTTTGAGGGATTGTGGTCTTGAGCATGGTGGTGCTTGGGATAGTTATATTTCCTTGAGTGAGTTTATGTATAATAGTTTTCATTCGAGTATAGGAATGACACCTTTTGAGGAATTGTATGGTAGGAGATGTCAGACACCTTTGTGTTGGCATGAATCTGGTGAAAGTTTTATGGTTGGACCGAAGTTTATGCAGCAAACTACGAAGAAGGTGAAACTTATTCGGGAGAAGATGAAAGCTTCTCATAGTAGGCAGAAAAGTTACCATGATAAAAGGAGGAAAGATTTGGAATTTAAGAATGTGAACATGTGTTTTTGAGGGTCACTCCTGTGGCATGTGTTGGACGTGCATTGAAGTCGAGGAAACTTACTTCGAGGTTCATTGGTCCATATCAAATATTCGAGAGAGTTGGTGTAGTTGCTTGCAGAGTAGAATTGCCGCCAAATCTTTTGAATTTGCATGATGTTTGTCCATGTTTCGCAACTTCGGAAGTATATTTCAGATCCATCTCATGTGATTCTGATGGATGCGGTCGAGGTTAAAGATAACCTGATAGTTGAGGCTTTACCGGTGCGAATTATGGATCGGAAAGTGAAACAGTTACGAGGCAAAGAGAGTGCGCTTATGAAGGTAGCTTGGGGTGGAGCTGCCGAAGGGAATTTGACTTGGGAATTGGAGAGTCGGATGCGCGAGACGTATCCAGAGTTGTTTTGATCAGGTATATTTTCGAGGACGAAAATGTTCTAAGTGGGGGAGAGTTGTAACACCCCAATTTTTGTCTGTTTTTATTTAATCGAATTTTATTTGATTATTTGTGTTTTTATATTATTTTATTGATAAACGTTATTTTATTGATAAATGTTATTTTCCCGATGTATTTTATCGTTGTTTATGTTTTAACGCGTTTTAGGGGTGTTTGGGCGATATTTGAGAGTAAGGGCAAAATGGGCATTTTTAGAAATTATATCATAAGATATTTATGACATAGAGGGAAAAAGAGAAAAGAAATAAAAAGAGAGAAAAGAAAAGAAGAAGAAAGAAAGAGAAGAGAAAAGGAGCAAAAGAGAAGAAAATTTAGGTTTCGATCAAAATCAACTGCCAATCGTCGTAATAGTCGGGTAAGAGTGTGAATCTCGATTATGTTATGCTTGTGTATGTATATGTATATGTTTGTGTGGTCTGTTTTGTTGAAAATTTGAAGTTCCCATTTTTGAAAAAAGTTGTAGATTTGATGGGAATCGATGTTTTTGCGGTTGAAATGTTGTGTGAATCGCGTAGTATAATCGGATGATTATATGGAATGTTTGGTTATTAATACAAGAGGTTTAGGGTTTTAAAATTAGGTTGAAATTGGGTTTGAACATGAAAATTTTGGTTTTTGGCTTCTGCTACAGCAAGCAATCGATTGCTGTTTGGTGTCAATCGATTGTACTACTTCAAAAATATGATTTTTGTCCCCTAGAGTTGTGTGCAATCGATTGCAGTCTTGTGTCAATCCATTGTACCCTGTTTGACAGAATTTTGAAAACTTGAAAAATTCATAACTTTTGATATGTAACTCCGTTTTGGTCCCGTTTGAAGCATTGGGAAGCTAATTAAATATTCTTTCTAGTAGTTTAGGTTTGAGGAACAATAGATGGTTTTATTTAGGTGTGGTTTTAGAAATCGTTCGGGTTTCGTTTGTTTTACCGTTTAGGAACCGTGCGATTGTTGTATTTTTGGTTGTTTGGACAATTGCTATATAAGTGTGGATCTTGTGTGCTATTTTTATATTGCTAGCAATTGTGATGGAATTGTTTTTGGCATTATGTCGGAAAAATACATTGTTTGATTTTGATATCAATGTATACTTTGATGAATGTTGTGGGCAGCCTTTTGGCTTGAATCCTAGTGGATGTTTGTTATATGCATGGTTTGATTTAACATGCAAATTGAGTACGAGAAAGGTAATTCACATTGTTGAATTATGCTTATATGTGTGCATTGTCATATGCATTATGAATGACCCAATACTCAGATAGCCCGTAACGATTATTGCATTGTTGGTTGTAGAACAATCGTGTGTCCTTGTGGGGTGTGTGATTTTTTGTTTTTGGATCTCGCAAATGAGATGCCATGCAGAATGATCGGTGGTTCTTGCGAGGCCATGATTCATTGGTTGGACTCCTTTTATGGGAAATCCATGCATGACCCATTGTTTAGATAAACTGAGTTGTTTATTGCATTGAGTGGTCGGAGATCATTCGTGGGTCCGACGGGGTGTAAGCGATGATCTAATTCCAATGGGAATTGTTGTGACAAGGTACCTCATGCATTGCATAGAGTCGTTGTGTCGGTCTCTTTGCATTGCATCGTCTGTTATATATATATATATATATATATATATATATATATATTGATTGGTGATTGTTATACTTTATGTGTAACATGTGGATTATGGGTGAATTGCCATTGTGCATGATATATGTTATGTGTTTACATATTATAATGCAATTATGATATGATTGGAATTCTCACCCATCTGTTTGAATGATGCTTTAATGGCTTTGTGCAGATTAGTCGCTTGGAGGCGTTTTGGAAAAGATAGCTCTTCATTTTTTTGTCCGTCTCTCTGATACATAGCACGGGTAGTCGGGAGACCATTGATAGTCGTTTGTATATGACTTATTTTGGTTTTGTTTATATGATCATTTGTATGGTAAATGATATTTTGGGAAACATTTCAGTTGTAGATATTCCGCTTTTATTCGTGGATGAAACTCCTATTTGTTTGAGGGATATATATATATATATATATATATATATATATATATATATATATATATATATATATATATATATATATATATATATATATATATATATATATATATATATCCCGCTTGTGTTATGTGTCGCATGAGTGGGTGTTGTATGGATTTTGGTTTTCAAAATGTAAACGCTCTCTTTTTGCGTCGTTGATGGTCGTTTTTTTGAACTCTAATATTTTTTATTTCTGTTGTTTTGCCATCTATGCGTTATTTTCATACGGGGTAAAAAGGGGGTGTTACAACATCTACATAATGAAATTATAAATAAAAGCATGCATGTGAAGATCCTAAGTGTAGTTTCAAAAAGTTAAGAGAAAAAGAATCCCCCTGAAAACTTGAAAACTGAATAATAAACCATATGATTAATCAACCAAGTTTGAAATTAGGCTAACCAACATGGCATAAGAGTATAGTCAATACAGAAGATGTCTTTAGGTCAAAAAACTCCTGTTCAGAGTTGTGCCTATTGTCTGAGTTATACCTACTTTTGAGACAAGTTCCAATGGAATGTTCCCTGAGTTAGAGAAAAGTTGTTCTGTGAAAAGAAGGGGGTATTTATTCTTCTTGCTCATATTTTTCTCTGTCTGTCGCATCACCTAAGGACATGTAATGGTTCAAGTTTAGGGGTGTGCTAACGCACATTTTGTGAGTTAATATATGCCTTAGTTTAGTGATTTTATTGCATTCTAGTTTAATTTATTGTTTTTAAAGTTAATTTAGTGTTTAAAGTGAAGCATAATAGGTGCTTCTCCTTTTTTATTTGTGCTTTCATGTGTTAAAAGTAGGACAGTAAAGCAGAGTCACGACAGAAGCTTCGAATTTGCAAGATAGGAAGTTCACATTCTGCTTATGGGTGTTGATGTTCGGCGCAATTTGAGGGAAAAGAGAATACTACAAGAAAAGGGGAAAATCCTTCAAATTCAAGTGAGAGAGTGGAGTAGCTAGAAGATAAAAAGTACAATTGTGTTATGATGTGTTAGTCAAGCGTCGCCTGCACCTGCTGTTGTGTTTCTCCTTGTCCCCCATTTTCGTTTCCTCTGCACTCTTGCTCTTTGACTGAGCTCTTTGTCTTCTTGTGGTTTGGGCGCTATAATTTTGGTCTTGATGTTATTTCATGGATTCAAGCCCATGATCCAAGGCAACTAAAATCCTAACTCCTTAGCTTATAAATAGTGTTGTTGGTTGAAGAGAGAGTTCCAAACAAGCTGCAGAGAATTATATAGTGTTAAGAGTTGAGCTGAAGCAAGAAGTTGGAAGACTTCTCTGTTCTCATCTCCCACGGTGTTATACTTGAAGCAGAGGTGTGACTGAAGTTGCCTCTTGTGGATTACCAATCTCAAGGAAGTTCTTCAAGTTACTTCTTAGATTTACATTCTTATTCATCATGTTTGTCTAAGATATTTATTGTAAGATCTTTGTTTGTTGTATGTGCTCTGCTCATCATGAGCTAAACTTATTGTACTTGAGTTAGTGAAGTTAATATAAAATATGTGTTTAAAGTATTTGTTGTGTGAATCGTGCTAACTTTACCTTGTGATATTTTTCCATAAATCCATTTCTTTGCTTGATCAACTTAGGAATAGATAAAATCTTGTTGTTGAGAGACATCTAATAACAAGTGGAACATCAAGATTAAAAATGATTGTGAGAGTGAGATAAACATATTAAATTGCCAAGTTTTCTTAGACATAAGAAACTGCAATCATTAAGGACTTCAGATTTAAAAACAGACACATAGTTAGGTTATAAGCGAGTCTTAAAAATTTGTTCCCTTGCCTCTCTATGTATGTCACGAATGTTGTAGAAATACACCAAGAGATCATCATAATCTTGCTAGTTACGACTTTACACAACATTTACACAAAAACACACATGACATATTAATGGATCTATACTCAACTCATTTATTCTCTGAAAACTTCTCTTCAGTACTTTTTACTTGACATTAAGGTTCACTTGGTAGCAACACTGAACTATTCACCATCAAAATTATTTATCTTTTCACTCATGCTTAAACTAAAATAATAGAGTCATTACAAGTCACGACTACAATAGCATTTACTCCATGTGGGTACGATACTCTTATACTTATTACTTGCTGCAATAAAAACATGTATACTTGTATGCGACTCTTTTATTGAATACCAATATGTGGACCAACAATATCATTGAGTTTAATTGTTTTATCTCATTCTTGTAGGTAATTAATCAATGATATTCTGGAATTGAAATATGGCGCATTGAATAAGCTTTTCAACACTTCAAACCATACGTAAATCAGAGTCACGGTTCTCAAGTTTTGGCAAAAACAAAAGCTAAATATTTTCGAGACAACAGGTTTCGCGCGAAGCACCCTCTGTGGGGGCTAAGCGCGCCTTGCGACTTTGAACCTCATTAAATAGGGAAAAAACACATTTTTAGGTTATGGGTTGGGTATTTTTTAGTTTTAACACCATCAACTTCATTTTTTGGTCTAGAGAACTTATAAAGCATCAATGGAGGTTGCAACTCGATGATTAGGGGTTGATGATTCTTGGATCGTGATTGACACCGCAGAAGATTTTGATTCCTCTCCTCTCTCCCCTTTATAATTTTGAAGAGTGATTTAGGTGTCGTACGACTAAGTAATACATTTAAGTATTTGATAGGATAGATGAAATTCAAATTTTGAAGAGTTCTCTCCTCTCCAAAGAATGTATTTATTTACTTATTCATAGTTTTACACCTCATACTTCAAACCCATTTAAATTTAAGCTCATAAATGCGAAAACTGTTGAATAGCATTCTTTCCCTTGCACTGATCCTTGTGGATACGATAAAACCCAAATTACTTCCATATTTTTTGCTTGCCACTTTACTGCGTGAACATAGTCATTTGCGTGTTGATAGCGATTATATGTTCCTAAGGGACACTCTTGCTATCAAACTTCGTCAGAGGAAGGCTTGAAATTTTTAGAGACATGGGCATTCCAGGTCTTTATCGCTAAAGGTTAACGATTCATTGAATCTTCCTGTTCGTTAGTTATTAGTTGTGGTTGTTGTTGTTACAAATCTCGTACGTCATCTTGTAAGGTCTCGTTGTGGCGAACATAATTTCTGCTTAGTGGTGAACACCTTCGCTATGCCGGCTCGATTGTCGTCAGTTTTGTGCGTGGTCGTCCTTACATCGTGGGACGATAAAGGGATGATGTTATATATTATTGTGTGGCTCGAACTAGTTTTACCAAACTCCATGGTGGGCGCCAAATATACACACAAGTTACACTAATTAAAACCTTACCAACGTGGAGCCAAGTGTTTGTCTTTATTCTAAATGCAACCCTATATTTTCATTTAATCTAACTGTTTTAATTGATCATTTATATAGAAAAATATTCTAAAGTATAATTAGATTTAGATCGGACCCAGCTTAACTAGATTTAACAATATAACAACCAATGTTTAAATTGTTTAAAATTTTATATACATGATCATTATGTTAATATTTGATAATTCATCACTTGAATTGTTTTAATTTGATTTCTATAATAGTTATTAAAAGTGTAAATATACTAAATTTGACACCTGATGTAAAAGAATCCTGACTATATGTGAGGGTATTATAAATTTTATGATGGTAATTGTTTTTCTCAATTTATAGGAGATTTAAACAAACTGATTTTGGTACGTGTCTGAGTGATTGTGTTTATACTTTATGTCTATGGCATGGGAGAGTAGAGTTCTACTATGATAAGATTATCATAGAAAGAAACGGGACATGAGGGATAATATTTCTAAGGTTGAGCTCAATAGACATTTTATATCTCACTCTCAAATCATTTTGTCACTATGTGATTGGCAGAGAATAAAACATCTCTAGTCTCCATTCATCTTTTTGTCTTTGCTTCTCTTTTGTCTTTTTGTGAGACCATCACTTATTGGACTAATAACATTTTCTTTCTTTTTATTTATCCATTGATGTTCATGTTCATACCAAGGATTTTAAGTTACATTTATGGTGTTTTGTTGTTTCCTTCAACTTCAATTATTTATCAAGTGATATAACATTGCGTCTACGAGATATTATCCACTATATACTGATCTATAGATCCTTACCGTTTCATCATTTGTAAATTATTATCCGTTAGATTGAGAAGTATGAGTGTTATATATAAACTAACGATGTGACTGAAACACACGGTAACGGCCGCAATTTAGAAGCACACAATGCACTCAAAGTTCACTGACTTATCCATAATGCAATGACTATATAATAGCCACTAAAATGTGAAATATTGAACACACTCAAACCCATCATTTAAGGTACACACTATCTTAAAAAATGCTATTCCTCAAATCTATCTGTTTCTATGACCTCTCTTTCATGCAAAATTCCAAGTACTAGGCAATAACAACACTAACTCACACATATAACTGGCACCAATTCACAAACTGTGTTTGAAGACAAATGATTCTGCTTAGAGTATTACGTTTGTTTATATCCTGTTTGGTTTTGTTAACACTTTGTTCCATTACCAAATGTGGAAGTTCAGATTTAACTGTGAAATTCTTGAAAGCACCTCATGCATTTTCTCACTTGAACTCAGCAACATTTACTTTTGAAGTTCTTAATTCTGGTAGTAACAGTACTTGCTCAAATTGCAGCCTCAGTTGTAAGGTTTGTAAGCCACTAAGTTTCTGTAAGGCTATGTTTAGTTTGTAACTTTCTAATGGCTTCGTCGATATTTAGGCCAATAAGTTGTTTTGTTTCTAAGCTTACTATGTGTGCAGCTTGATGATGGGGCCGCATCAGTTTGCACAAATCGGAGAGTTACATACTCAAGCTTGCAGAATGGAAACCATGGTTTTGAAGTTTGCACAAATGGAAATCCTAGTTTTGTGGGCTGTGCTACCTACAACTGGACTGTTGGTTAAGAAACCATACTTCATTCCTTAAGTTTTTATTTATCAGTTTGTTATTACTGATGAATTTGGCCTTTTAATTGCTTTTGTGTCATTAGTAAATCATGTCGCGTGTCTGATAAAAGCATTTTTCATTTTTTCAGACACAATTCCACCAACAGCGTATGTTACAGCCTCAACAGCTTTCACAAGTTCTTCAAACGTTTCGGTAAATATATCTTTCACAGAACCTTGTATAGGTGAAGGTTTTGGATGCAAGTCTGTGAATGCCTGCAATGTAAGTATATATCCATCTACAATTGCTTAGATTTCTCAAAAACAAGACGGAGCGAGTATTAGATTGATTTTCAACTTCTTGCTGTTATATTTCTTTGCAGCTTCTTGTCTATGGTGCTGGCCAGGTTGTACCATCTTCCTTCAGAATTCTGAAGCCAAACCTCATGTATTCTCTTCTTGTTAGTTTATCTCCTACCGTTGAATACGGCCGAGCAATCCTGGTGATGGATAAGAATTTCTGTACCGACATAGCTGGTAACAGCTTTACAAGAATGGCAAATTCAAGTGTTCATGTACATATTGGTGAGTGCTATCTTTCTTGTATCGTAGTAATAGTGTTAGTATTGGATTTGATGTTCGAAAATTTGGTTTTCTTCTATGGTGAGCATGGTCTGCAGACAGAAGAAAGGTTTATGTCAACATTAGGACTCATGTACCTGAAAAGCTACTTCGAATTAACAGCGAAACTAGAACAGTGCAGACAACTAATGACCTTAACAAGCTAAAGGTGTATTTGTACTTTTCGTCTCCAATTGTAAATTCATCTATGGAAGTTATGAATTCTCTCCACATTAGTCGCGGTTCACTCGTTCCAACTAGTGCTGAAAATCTCGGAAATCGTAGATTCGGATTCATGGTTAGTTAATTCTTGGATGTGAAATGTTATGATTTTCAACTGTATCTCTTCTTACACATTTTTTTCCTGATAATTGTTAATGCAGATTGCTAATATCTCCTCGACTGCTATAGTCTCGGTTGAATTTAATTCGAAGTCTATAATAACCAGACAAGGGACTCAAGTTTCTCCAACTGCGCCGGTTAATTTTCTCTATGGTACATATTAATGATGTTACTTACTCCCCAAGTAAACTCTGTTTGGATTTATAAGCTAATATTTTAATGGAATTCAGATTCTAAAAGGCCTGTGGTGATGTTAAGTACACATAGAATGAGGACAAGGGATCACAATATCCAAATATTAATCGAATTTTCGAAACCTGTTTTTGGATTCAATAACTCCTGCATAACAATTTCAGGAGGTTTATTAAAAAGGCAAGTGTAAGATTGATTCATTGAAAAAAGTAAAGAAGTCAAAAGTAATTGATTTTTTTTCTCTTGCAACTTTTCATTTCTGTCCAGCTTTCACAAACTAAGATGGAGCACATACTTTCTTGAGCTACAAGCAGATGATGATTTGGTATTCGTCAGCGTTCCGGAGAACTCAACTCGTGATGTTTCCGGAAACAAAAATCTAGCTTCCAATGTTCTACAAGTGAGGCACTGTAAGATTTTCGATACTAGTAATCTAATTTTTTATATTCATTTGTTAGATGCAAGCTTTTCTTATAAAAAATCTACTCATTTAGACATATTCATGTTTTCATGAATCATGCAGATTCAGTACCTATCATTTCTTCTGTGATTTCTGCATTTGCAACTGCTACTTTCACGCTGACATCGATTGCTGCTGGCCTGCTTACGATTTCAACTGCAAGCCTTCAATCTGTGGATACATTCACGAGATCGTCATCTTTCTTGATCGTTGATCCAGCAAGGAATCTTTTTGTAAGATATATAAAATTACCATATATATGAATGTATTATCTCGACTAATGTGTATTTGATTCGTATTAATTTGTGCTAATCATGCAGAGAATTCTGTGCCATATTCAAGTCTTTGCACTAGCAAGATGGTTATCAGTTAAGTTGCCAGTTGAATTTTACGAATTTTCAAGGCATTTGCAATGGACAATACCTTATTTTTCGGTACCATGGGAATCCGGACCAATGAGTTTGTTCATGGTAGGCTCTAGTCCTTTTGGAAGCTCCGGCTCCTTTGCTAAAACTTCAGCAGCAATCCCGAACATGCTGTTAGGCCAGAGTTTGAATTATGGTGTTTCGGTGTATGGATCACCGCTTACTTCTTCCGAGTATAAACAATATTTCGAGGTCAGAAGTTAGTTTATATACCAATCCAGCTGACAAAGTTGATTTGTTATGAACAATCAATGTCCTTAATGAACAATGCTTACCTGCAGAGCGAATATATGAAACCGGAAGCTGAATATATTTTGGATTCGCAACATTCCAGCGGGTAAGTTGTGTAATATGTTAGTGAAATTGTGTATATGATAATACTTCATTATCACATTATTTGTTTTTTTTTTCTCTAGATGGACAGATTTTTATAGAACCATGTTTTGGCTAGTTGTGATCTGCGGCGGTTTGATGGTTCTGCATGCTTTTCTACTCATTATTCTCAAATTTAGGAAAAGCAATTCTGAAAATAAAAGAATGTATGGAGCACTCATTTTCCCAAGATTTGAGATATTCCTTTTGTTTCTTGCACTACCTGGTATTTGCAAGGCCTCTTCTGGCCTTATTAAAGGTAATTTACTTCAATTTCATTATTTGCTATGAAGCACCGACACAAACACGGACATCACATGTGTCTCTGTCAGACACCAGACATGTCTTCAATATGAAGTGTCGGTGCTACGTTGATTATTTGACACTTTACCATTGCCATACACAATTTGTTTCATTAGGCCTTTTTTTTTCTTTCTCATTTGTTTGTATGGCTTTAGGGGGAACACATGCAGCAATGGCAGTTGGAATTATACTGTTGATTTTGGTTTCCATTGTGCTTCTAGCTTTGTTCTTGTTCCTATCGGTCGGAATCACATTTGGGAAACTTCTTCAATACAAAGAAGTTCATCATGAAGGTGAGACATTTCATTGGTATCAAGAGCTTATAAGAGTAACTCTTGGACCAGGTAAAAGAGGCCAATGGACATGGAAAGAAAAACCGAAATCTGTTTATCTAACTATATTTGGCCCTCTATTTGAAGACTTAAGAGGTCCTCCAAAGTACATGCTTTCGCAAATATCAGGTGGAAGTCTTCCGAGTCAAAACGAACGTATTATTGCCTCAGATGATGAAACAGAAGATTCAGAAGCACCTTTCATTCAAAAGCTCTTTGGAATTCTCAGAATATATTTTGTGCTTCTCGAATCCATTAGGCGTGTTTCACTCGGGATTATGGCAGGCGTCTTCATTCATACACAAACGCGATTGTCTAAAAGTCCTGTCATTATTATGCTATCTATAACCTCTTTTCAGCTATTCTTCATTGTGCTAAAGAAGCCTTTCATCAAGAAAAAGGTTCAACTAGTCGAGATCATTTCACTCACATGCGAAGTTTCATTTTTCGCTACATGTTTCATCCTCTTGAAGAAAGACTTTTCTGTGAAAACCGAGACAAAATTCGGGATTTTCATGCTTGTGCTGTTTTTAGTCGGCTATTGCTCGCAGATAACAAACGAATGGTATGCTTTATATGTACAAACAAAGCTACTAGACCCTAAGGAGAAGTCATTGTTGAGAGGTTTGAAAATTGCTTCAATTGGGTTTGTTTTGTACTTCATTCCTAAAAAATGGGTTCAAAACTTGGAAAGCAAGTTACCTCAAAATGGACATGCGAACGACGAAACGGGCGAAAGAAGTATGCATTCGGGTAGTAGGAGCTCAGACACACCTGATATACCATGGTTGAAAAGAGTAAGGGAGCTTGCGAAACGCAGCTTTAGCAGGGAAAGAAGTGGAGTTCAAATGACTGATCCTTCTTCTAGTAGTACTACTACTGGATGGAGTGGTTTATGGGGAAATAAGAGAAGTGGTAGCTCTTCTTCTGATTATAAGTCAAAACCAAAAGCTTTGCATGAAGATTTAGAAGCTATTTTTGCATCCAAGTCATGATTACTAAAAGTATAGTTAGAGTTTGCATGTGGATATTTGCCATATTTACATACTTATAAACTTGTTTCTGGTGTTTATACAGTGTAGAATTATTATATTTATTTTTTGTTTGTTTGTGTATTTGCCACATTATAAACGTTGTTAAGGCTCCAAATCATAATATAAACATTATTTTTCAGTAATAATCTAGACTATCTAGTCATGTAATGCTATAAAACTTTGATGATAAAAAGTAACCTTCAAGTATATGGCTATCAACTTATCTCAAAACAAAGTATTGGCCTTACTAATGACAAAAAGTTAGAGCTCAGAGGTATATTTTTCATCCTGTAATTCAGGAGAGGTGATGTTACCGTACATCACTATATGATTCATCATAACTCCAACAAATGTGCACCTGCCGGGAATCGAACCCGGGTCTGTACCGTGGCAGGGTACTATTCTACCACTAGACCACTGGTGCTTGATGTAATAATTTCTACAAAACAAAAGGTTATAATATTCTTACATAGCAGCATAAAACCAGTCACGTATTTGTTTGTAATATTTTCTCTTCGAAGAACTAAAACAATCCCTTTCAAATTATATTTATTGTTGGTTGGTTGTTCATGGAATCAAAGAAATCATATTGTTTAAATAAATAGTTTGATATATTTTTATGAAAAAATGGTATATCCAAGGTAAAATACTCTCAATCAATTACCATAATTAATCCCGTTATATTATATTATAAAAATTAAGTTATATATATGATGTAGCTGAATAATTTATTCTCATTATAGTGTAAAATTATTTAAATTATAAATAAATAGTAATTAAATTCTATTTTTATATGAAATGAGAAAAATAAAACTACTCATTTGATAATGTAGTGAGTCAATAACAATTTAATAAATTTATTTTCTTATATCGTAGAAATTATATGAAATTGAAAAAATAAAAAAATTGATTTAAATATTAAATAATAAAAACTTATCGACCAATTTTTTTTAAATATGTGAAAAATATTAAGAGAACTTATTAAATAAAATTGAATATTGAATAGATATTTTAAAGTTATACTCTCTTTGTCTTATATATAAAAAATAATTTATTTAATATAATTTTAAATAATTTTATTTTTAATTATTTATAATATGTTGTTTATATTTTATATTATATCAATTTAAATTTATTATTATTATTAAATTTTATATTTTTAATTTCTTATTTTTATCACAGTCTATAAACAAATGCACGTACAATACAATAAAACACACAAAAATATAAGAAATTTTTTAACTCACTCCATAAACTTCTTACATATCATGTGAAATTTCTTAAATGTCCTTTAAAATCAAAAGTTTACTTTGGTGCGCACCAATATCTAATAAAGTATACATAAAAATCAAAAATTTATTTTCGGTTTTGTACATAAAATATATTTTCGGTTTTATTCTTTACAAAAACAAGCAAACATCATTGAATTGCATAACATAGACATAAATATAATTCATAACATAAACGTAGAAAATACATCTAGGAGTTAAACATAAACCAAACATTACAAATCAACATTCGGATGGACGTTGCAACATCCTCATAATATCAACGACCGATCTTTCTAGAGTCGCATCTAGCTCGATCAATACTTTCTCCTCGAAACTGTCATAAGTAGACCACATAGCCCGTAAATCATCGTCGTTCCTCAGCTCACTGTTGATAAACTGAAATTCCCATCTTTGTCAACTAATGGCGAGTGGTATTTCTTTTTCACTATCTTGCGATTGTCGCCAAAAGGTACAAGTTTCTCCAATGTTTCACACACATCTTCAATAGGGATGTACACGATGATATTAAATTCGTAAGATAGTGTAGCACCGGAAAAGTGGACAACTCCAACAACCCAGTTGATGTTCAATTTCATGTTCATTTCTGGTCTTTGGTGTTGTGGTATGGAAAAATATAAGAAGTGAGGTATTTTATAGTAGTTGGAGGTAAACATGAACCATACAAATCCTATCTATGTGTTAGTGATAGAACCAGAATTAAAATTTTGATTTTATATTTAATGGAACTGGAAATATACTTCCGATAAAGGCTCTGGGAGTGAAAAATCAAAAACAAAACAGAAACAACAAGTAATACCAAAAAATCTCATGTATTCAATTGTGCTTTTGGTCAATCTACAAAAATGGCTATATTTACACATCATAATACATGAACAAAATGACGTTAACAATAAAATGATACCTAACTACTCGAAAGAACCGAAAAAGTGTAGCTGGATAAATCCATCGGTGCCACCCTTTTTTACTTTTCCCTATTTTTTCTATTTCTATTTGATTCAACTTGTTGTATTCTTGCATCCTTTCAATGAATTCGTCTGGCCAAGTCCCTCATGGCTTTGTGAAATGAAGCGCACACTTCGGTGATGTAGGTGGTATGGGGCATCCCACTTTCAAATAGACTTAAACAAAATGTCGTGGATTTGAAATCCACCCAACACATATGATACGATCGTTGAGATTTAGTGTTGGAGCAGTGCGCAAAGGGAAATAAGTCTCCGAGAAACTGTATCTTGTCAGATTAATACACACCCTCTCATATGCACTTGCTATGAGATGACCCTTTTTGGGGAAGCACGTCCATTTATCCTCTGGTTCAAATCCAACATCGGCAGGTACAAATGCGTGATATATTTCCCCAACCTTTTATTTACTCCCTAGCACACGTGTGTATAATTCTTTATTTTCCGTCAACTCTCTGATCAGGGTATCTCGAACAGTATTGTAATACTCTTCACCTCTACCGAGCAAACTAGAAACAACTCGAAAACCACAGTTACCGTCACCACCGACATTGACGACCCGTTCAATGTACTTGTGCATAAAAATTGGCATGTGATCGATGGATGGTATTTTTGGTGGAGTTGGTGTAGTATGTGGTTTGCTATTACGGGCACCTTTGAAAGCACTTTTTTGAGATTTTGGTGTAGGTGAATCGAGAAAAACTTTGTCAACATGTTCAAAATACGAAGGACTCCTCGTAGTAGAATTGTTGTCCGTTGTCGGTTTCAACTTCTTTGGTGCATCTTTAGTTTTAAACTGCATGATTGTGTACACCGCTAATCACATTAAATTTCCATTTTTTATTTGCCATAAGATAACCACGCAACTTAAATGGACATTCACACTTTCTTGAACCGGTGTCGTCACGTTTAAAATTTTGAATACAAGGTATCTATTTCCCACTTCTTTCGCATGTCGAAATCACAAACGCATTTCTTCTATCTGTACCGTTATCAGACCTTGATAGCACAATACCAAATCCTAGTTTCGTTGCCTCTATACAAATCCTCTGCAACATGTCTTCACGTAATTCAAATTCTTCAACATTTTCAAAATGCTGACGAACATCTATCGCCTTAATTATGAGAGGAGAAACTACAACCGCCGAAACAACTTCAAATACATCTGGTTTGGGAATGTTATCGGGGTGCACTATACCTATGTTACATAAATAATATAATTATTAACATGTCACAGTAAAAGTTGTTGTAAAAATAAACACAGACAGAAACCGGAAATGGACTTCCAGTTCTGTTCAACCATAAATTGGATGTATACTTCTGATTTCTATATAACCTTATTTCTTCAAAAAGTAACAGATTAATGTAGTGATTGAGGGATGAAATGAATAAATTTTACCTGAAATTCTACTTTATTGAGTTCTTTCTGATATGATGAACGACAAAAATGATGATTTGGAGTAAAAAAATGAATTGAGAATAATGAGGATTTTTGAGTGGAATAAGCGAAATGGTGATGATCAACATGTCCAACATGGTTATTGTTTTAAGTAACATGTATCGTGACAGAAACTGAAAGTATATTTTCGGTAATATACAAAATATCCAGTGGCATTATAATTCAATATTTTCGCTACTATAATCGAAAACAGAATTTTAATTTAGAATCGAAAGTGTATCTCCGAATGAGTTTGTAATAATTTGAAGGTTGAGACCATAAATATAATTTAAAATGAATAAAAAAAAAGAGTAAAGAATATTGATGGCGGGTATATTAAGCATGTTTTTACAAAGTAAAAAATGTAATGACAAATCACAAAGCTATATTATTCTACAATCTACATTCACACCGCTTGAATTTTGTTCTTCTCTTGACAAATTCCATCACACGACACCGTCTTCTCCACCACCGCTTCCCACAAAAATCCCAAATTCAACCAAACCCTAATTCATTCACACCCATTGTTCTCACACACCGCCACCAAGCAAAGTCAAATCCCAACACCCGGACTTCAATTTCATCTTACACGTTTCAGTTAATACCCAAACCTTCACGTCTTCTCTCTTCATCCACACCCTATATATACACACTCAACACAAAAAGAATGGGTTCTATATTGAGTTCTCAGAATACCCAGATGAGCAAAGAAGTGATGGAAACGTCTTTGAGTAAAGCCAAAGAGCTCGCTGCTTCTTCCCCCGTCTTTCTCTTCAGGTTTTCGTTCTCAAAATTATTATTTTGCACCTAAGTTTACGTATGTGTCATTTGATTTAGTTATTAGGTTATGATATGCAATTTGATCACATGGTTGTTGAGACAAATTGCTGTATTTTACTTGGGGCTGCCCTCATCATTGCACATGCACATGCTCTTGCCGTGCTAGTACTTGTACTTAACCAATTATATTATAAAATATTTGTCACGGTTGTTTACCTTCAAAATTTAAGACGGTTATTATGCTTTCACATCTAGGCCCTCCTTGTTCATTTTCACTCATTGTGTAATTTATGTTGTGGCAGTAAGACTTATTGTGGTTACTGCAAACGGGTGAAGGATCTCCTCAAACAGCTAGGAGCAACCTACAAGGTCCTTGAATTGGATATAGAAAGTCAGTTTGCTATCTCAACATCTCATTTCTTCCTAAAACTTTAATCCCTCTTTACCTCTTGTTTCTTATTGACCCTTCTAATTTTTCCAATTACGCTCTGACTTTGTTTGGTTTTCCGGTCTTTAAAATAAGAGTATTGATTATGTAAAAGTGGATTGAATTGTAAAAATTATTTCAAAAACTACAATTTTTTTTTTAGGTTCAAGTATCTAATTGTCTTTAGAGACAAAATCAATTCTATTTTAAAAGAATCCAACATATTAAAATCAATATTATGCCTCTAGAAATACTTTTGACTCTTCCGATGCTCTAGAATTAATTATAATTGAAGTTACATATTGTATATGTTTGATTCAACTTTTGACTCTTCCGAGTCTCTAGAATTAATATTTTATATTAGGATTATTTATTTCACGAAATTAATGAGAAAAAAATTACTTATTTGAAGGTGACGGTGGTGAGATTCAAGCAGCTTTAGCTGAGTGGACCGGACAAAGAACTGTTCCTAACGTCTTTATTGGAGGCAAGCACATTGGTGGTTGTGACGGTAAGGCTATACTCTTCTTGCTTCTTTTCTATAATTAGTAAAGACAACAAACTGAAGTGTTGTTACTGTTCTGTTTTTTCTTGATTGGTGTATTTGTTTGTCTATAATGAGCAAAGACAAAAAAACTAAAGTTTGATTTGTGTTTTTATTTGTTGCAGCTGTTTTGGAGAAACACCGTGCAGGTCAATTGGTTCCCCTTCTCAATGATGCTGGAGCGATTGCTAATAACTCTGTTCAGCTCTGAATACCTACTAAATATTTACTGTTTAGCTAAAACTTGTTGGAATAGTTTGTAAGAATAAACACAAAACAAGCCTGTGTAATAATCCACTTTAATTATTTTAGTGGAGATATAGTTAGTTACAACTAATAATTCTATTACAAGTGAAAGAGGATCATCTAAATATTCTTGTTTTATGTTTTAATAAAACTCTGTTACTTCGGATGATAGTGTAATTTTTACATACAGAAGTATATTTTTCGTTCTTTTGGCGTGGGAAGCTTGAGAGATAAAGAAGATAGAATAGAATCTGATGAAATATTTTGTATATTGATTTCATAACAAATGAGATATACAAGGTTTCATTATATGGGGAGATCCATGACAAACTTGACAGCTATAGGGAAAGTTGTACACATATATTACTAAATCTTATAGAATTTAGAATATGAAGCTTACATATTTTATTATTCTAACATTCTCGTGAAGAATTTGAGGGTGTGTTGATAAAATTGTGTTTATATAAAATCCTGAGTTTATCAAGGAGCATAGGATTATGAGTTGTCACATAAAATCTTTGTGCCAATTTGATAAGATCTCTTTCACTGACATGGCTTAATCTCATGTGTCAAATTTTTGTCTTCAATAAAAATTTCGTAGATGCAACATTTGTCGAATCACTTACAACTTCAGTCTCAAGGGTATACAAGTCTTGTTTCTTCATGTCTTTCAAGACTTCCTTCTACCCCTTCATGACTCTTATGATACTTTTCTCTCCTTGAAAAATATATCCTTTCTTGTCGAATTCACCAAGAGAAATCAAATTTCTCTTCAAATCAGGTACATACCTGAATTCTATCAATAACCTTATTGACTTAATGGAGTTTGAATCTCACAAATCCAACACCTGTAATCTTGCAAGCTTTGTTGTTTCCCAGCAGTACAAATCCACTATCTTAATCACATAATTTCTCGAACAAGTCTTTGTTTGGAGTCATGTGCCAAGTGCACCCAGAATCCATAATCCACTCCTTTGACGCCTTGCTGCTCGAAACCACAAGAACATCAGATGAGTCGAAATCATCTTGAGCAATAGCTGCATTGCCATTATCCTTTCCTCCATGATCTTTCAGGCGTTCAGGACACACTTTTCTTGTGCGACCCTCCTTCTTTCAACGATAGCATCAAATACCAGATGCTTCACCACTGTAAAACTTCTGTTGACTTTTACCTTTCTTCTTGTCGAACTTATTATCCTTTCACAAGAATTTTCCTTTAATGCATAAACCTTCACCAACCGTCAAGGTTTATGCTCCTTCGCTCGCTCAAGTCCTTCGAATACAAAGTCGATTGAACTTCTTCAAAGGTCGTGACTCCTTCCATACAAGTGAGTTTTGAAGTGAGCATGTGATCCGGGCAACACGCAACAAGAATAACGCTGATCTTCATTATCGATCTTCACATCAATATTTTCAAGATCAAGAATCAGCTTGTTGAACATATCCAACTGCTCAGCCAACATTTCGTCTTCAATCATCTTGAATGAATACAAAGCTTGCTTCATGTAGAGTCGATTCACCAATGATTTGGTAATGTATAAACTTTCAAGTTTCACCCATAACCCTGCCGCCGTCGTCTCATTTGATACTTGTCGAAGAACCTTATCACCAAGGCTCAATAAAATTACGCAGTGCGCCTTCTCTATCATTGTCGTCTTTTCAATTGTCGTTAATGCTTCGTTCATGGCTGGTTCTCCCTTCAACGCTTCCAAACAACCCTACAGAACTAGTAGGACTTTCATCTTCAAACGCCACAGACCAAAATCGTTCACTCCGGTGAACTTTTCAATATCATACTTTGTCGAAGACATCTTCTCCACGCTCACCGCACCAATTTGTTGTGAATCAGATGCCTTGTAACAAAATATAAACTTGTTTCTTAATGATCAAGAAACAATTATGGTAGAAAACAAATGAAGAACACGATGAACACAATGATTGGTTATTAACTGTTATTCTTTCCTTACTCTTTAAATAAGATTACAAGTATACAAGAATAACAAATAACCCCCTCACCCTAAATTAGGATTTGCAGTATGAAATGATGAGAGACTAATATGCTATTTATAATAAACCTAACATACTAAACTAATGGGCTTTTATGACAAATACCCATTACAAGCTAACTTAGGGTACAAGCTAACTTAACCAATTGGACATAACAAACAAGACCAATTCGATGCTAACAATCCTAGCATCCTTCGACACTACAAACTAGAACACACTTCGACTACAGTTTGTAACACTTCGACAATAGCATGTGAGCAAACTTCGAATGCATGCTAAACTCTGTTGAACCGTCGAACCAAGATACTACTTTCGACCCAATAGAGTTCGATCCAATATCTCACAACCTAATTTTTCTTAACACTTTTCAACTACGAATACTTTATATGATTCTTTGCCCAGTAAAATATTCACACAATTCCTCCTTGATTTCTTCCATCTTATTTTTCATGTAATGAACACACTTGTATTTATCAAAGTACTACATAACAAAAACATAATATGCACAATTTAGTTAAAAGTAATAAATTATAAGAAAAATCTGATAAATAAAAAAACAAATCCTAAATTATAAATCTATATCGTGATTGGAATTTCTATTCGATTCAACTGAATGATTTCTCTCATAAACCTCAAAATGGATTATCCGCAATCTATATCGTTTTGCTGTTGAGGACACTACATAGAAAAACAAATAAGAATTTATAGTGTCTTGTTTTATAAAGTAGCATAGCTATTATAAGCAAAATTGTGGAAATTAATATACCTGCACTTTGATCAATTCTCGTACTCTTTTGACAATCGATCGGCAGACATCAATTTTTTATCCATGGTTTTACTACTACGGAAGCTAAACAAAAACACTAATTAGGGCACAAAACGGTATAATGCGTTTCTGTCAAAACGCAAAGTATACACAAAATAGATCCGGAGCTAGCAAACACAAACATATTCACGCAATTCCAAACAAATTCATCACAATACTAGTAATTTGAGGAAGAAATTTACCTCGGATTTATCGAACAACAACGTCGAGAAGTTGAAACGAGAAGGCCGAACTCACGGAAACACAGGGAATGAGCGTTGTACATATAAAACAACATCCGGGATAAGTCATAACATATAAAATAACATTCGGGATAAGTCATAACCTCTAAAACAATATTCGGGTAGCCACTTATCTTACGTGAGAGATCTTAATAATTTCGACTATAAAAAACTTAAAGCAAATGAAAACAGAAACAAAATGTCACGATTCCGAATGTCACGAATTCAAAACCTCAATCATTCAATAATTTCAATTCACAAATGAAACTAAAACCAAAGAAACTCAAGTTATTATTCAATGTACATTCGAAACATGGAAAATCGAATTCAAAGTAAGTTCTAAACCCCTAAACCAAAATTCGGGCAGCAATTACCTAAATCAAATCATGCTCAATGAAATTATCTCGAACTAAGATTGCTCAAACCATAAACAAGTTAGTAATCACAAGGTATACAATCAAAAATGAAACTTATATGATGCACATGAACAATTCAAGAACCAAGTAATCGATCGTTCAATAATTTCAATTCACAAATGAAATTAAAACCAAAGAAACTCAAGTTAATATCAAAATAAATTTTACATACTCCTCATTGATGATTAAGCTTCTTATTATTGTTAATATAATTTGGCCTCCTTTATAGAAAATTTAATTACTCCAATCAAAATAAATTAGTTAGAGTGTAACATTTAAATAGTTGAAGAAGAATTTTGTAACATCTTCTAATAGTAGGTTATATAGATTTTTTTCCTTCATGATATCATTCATTCATTACTAAAAAAATAGGAAAAAACATCTAAGGACAAATGTAAATCACGTTAATGAATCATAGGAATACAAACTAAATCCTATTATGCCTAAAGCAACAAATAAACTAAACAACTAAAAGCAAAACTCAACAAAACACCTAGAATTAGACCATACTCATAAACTAACCTAAAAGACTAAGAATTAATGTTTCAAACACAAACTATGCCAAGGAATGAAAGAACAAAGATTGTGAATACTATGAAACTAATAAGAGTCGTTTGAGTATCAGCTTTAGAGTGTTCTCAACAGCAAATTTTATATATCAGAACTATTTTAGAGAGCTATCACAAAACTTCAATCCACAACTTATGGCACAACTAGATTAGGTGATTATACAAATTATAATTTTTATAAAATTGATATAGAGTAGGAAAGAACCTATTTGATCAGTCAGAATATACTACAAACACAACTCAAGAATAATTTTTGGAAAGTTAATCAAAGAAATGCGTAAAAAAATTGTTCATATACCTCACAATAATCAAGAACTAGTGATTTCAGAGAGGTCCACTTCTTGTAAAGATAGGCATAGCAGTGCTAATGTAGTTAAACTATCCTGATTTTGCAATGCTAATTTCTGCATCACCATAAAGGTCATAATTGAGGGCTATACTCAATAGAATATATGAGAATGGACAATAAAATAAGACATAATCGAAAGACATACTTGAAGTAAATTTGAAGTGATATTGATCCGTTGGAGTATAAAGCGATATAGCCCTCAACTTTAAATATGTTAATCTGCCAAGGAAACCATTCAATAAATAAAGACATAATTTAAGACTCCTCCTATTCCAGAATTTATGCATCAAATAATAGATTTTGTAAAGAGTATCGTCTTAAACCAAGAGTACACAAGCAATAGAGAAAGACAAAATTTTAATATCAATGCATATAGATGAGATGAATGTTTTGGAGTAACTTACGTTTCCAGGATTCCAGTTGATAGAAGGCAGCGAGTTGGACAGAAATAAACCGAAAGATGGTCAGAATCTGGAGGTTGGGCGATGAAGGTGGTCGAAATCGCGGAGGAGACGGAGGTGTTGGTGGCGGAAAATGGTGGTTTGGTGTGTATAGAGAGTGGGTACGGAGGAAAATGGAGGTTGTTGAGCTCGAAGGTTGAAGAAGAAGAAGAAGGAAGAAGAAGAAGAGTGAAGGGTTAATGGCGACGGAGGAAGAAGAAGAGTGAATGGTTGAAGGAGGGCGTTTGAGAAGATGAAGAGATGAAGCTCGTGTGAGAGGAAGAAACGAAAGAAAATTTTAGAACAAACGAAAATAGGTAAAATAGGGTTTATGTTTTAATTTATAAAAAAAAGACCTTAGGCGCTTCGTAAAGTCTGGGGCTTAGATCGCGCTGAGGGGCCTCAGCATCTACGCTTTCAGAAAGCGCTTCCAGGATCCTTTAGCCAAAGCACCGCCTAAGGCCCCCTTAGGCAAGATTTTGTTGTATCTTCCATACTTTTTCCATGTTTTTTTCTTCTTTAGGAAGCACTTTCTGGGAAAAGCGCTGCCTAAAATGCGCTGTCTAAGCTTCTTTTTAGCGTAATGAATGTTGCCTTCAATGACCATACGATGATCCTACGCATGTCCATTCACATCCAACGGATAGAGCTACCTACTAACTAATGGTATGGATAGCATTGTCCTAAAGGAGAAGAAAAAGAATAAAGAACGACCTTCTGAGTAGGTAGTTACTCTTAATTGCTTGGTTAAATAAACAAATACTTTTCACACCTCACATTTTCAAACACTTCGTATACATTCTTGAGGACTGATACAAGAATCATTACAAAGTTAAAGTATAAATATTTTCAAACAAATCATACTCACACAAAAGCAAGTTTTCAAAAGGTGAGCTAAGCAATTAAGATCCCGTAGATAACTACAGATGAAAGGGGTGCTAACACCTTCCCTTTATTGGATAAAAGAAAAGTCAGTGGCGACTCTTGCTAACCGCCATATGTGCGATAAAAATCAAAACAAACAAGTCAGTTCTCCCACCGTATTACACCTGGGATTTCACCTTTAGATGTCTTGGTTGCGGAAGTTGTACGAGGATCTTGTGGAGGCACGTAGATATCAGGTTGTCGTTAGGGCATACATGCTACATTAGGTGGCATGTACTCTCTTTGTAGACAAGTATGGAGTTTACATTGATGTTCGGTACTTAACTTTGTTCAACATACTTGACACTCAATATTAGGCTTAGGGAGTGACAACCTTGACCATGTTGTACACGACACTTGATGTTTCTTCTCATGTTGAGATCAGGCAGCTTGCTGCAGATACACTAGACTTTATTTGATGGTTTTTATTAGTTATTTGGGTCTATTTATTTGATATTTTTTATTTATGCATTACTTGATATATGAGCACTTCCCTCACGTCTGTGAGCGGAAGATTCAACGTGTACCGACTACCGTTCCATGTGCAAAGAGATGAAAGGGCAAGCAAGACCATGTAGAAGGTTTGATGGAGTACAAGAGAAGGCTAGATGCACTGACGTTAAAGGATGTCGTATGGACATCATATACATCTCATCACCCTCATCGTCCATTTGAGGTGTCTACTTAGTGATCTTGGCCTATTAGACGGGAGAACCATGTGGCTAGACACTTGTCTGAGAGGTGTCTACGCCAATATGGTTATATGTAGGGCATCCCTCGTCCAGTTCTAGAGAATTTAGCTGGTGTCATTGATAGATGGTTTCAGAGTCACATCCCTAACTCCCTCATGAGATCATGGATACAGTCGTTGAGGTTCAGAGTCATGGGCAGTGCGAGGATGGATACTTGGAGTGGTTTCACAATGTGTCACATCTTTGGGTTATAGCATTGGCTGTAACATGTGATGTTCTGGGGCCTTCACGTGCCAGAGTTTTTGCCAAACCACCACCACCACCTCCATCTCTGGCAGGTGATCAGAACAGTTGCCTATAGTTAATCATCGTTCATTTAGATAGCCTATTGGGTTGGGTAAACATTGATGGTGAGGTCTATACAAGTTTAGCTAGGTTAGTCGACGTAGCCCGTGGAGGGCGATTGTAGATTTGTTTTATTATTGTTGTATTATATGCATATTTGTGACACACAAACATCTTATTTATTGCATAATCTTTTGGCGATTACATGTTTCAATACGATGATGAACATAACATAACATAGTACAACAAACATAAAATCTGAACGTTTCAACATCTTCATTATGTCGTCGATGAATTTCGAATCTCCGTATCCAACTCGATCGGACCTCGTGGTCCTTCTTATATTAGGTCTCTCATGGTCTTTCTTTGTACAAATGGTGATTTGTGGCCTAGATAAAATGTTTCAATCTTCTAGAGTCCCTCTTTTTTGTTCTAGGGATTTCATTGGCTTATGAACGACAACCAATAAACCTCTCAATAATGTTTTTGTTACCTCATGGGAGTCATGGATCATCGAGATTGATGATGATGATGATGATGATGATGGTGCAAATTATTTTTGATAGATATGACACGAATGGTTACACCTCTCTAGAAGATAAAGAAATTATTGGTGGTGGAACGCCTCTGGTTTGCAAGGGAGATTATTGAAATGATGTAATTGTCGGTGGTGGAGGTGGGGAGCCAATGCTCCCTGGTGTGGCAACAAAGTTGTGAGTGCATCTTCTTGCTCTTAAGTGATTATGATGATCATGATGCACAAATAATGACATGGTCTAGGTACCAATGTTAGTATGTTCTTTTTCTTTGCTCATCATTCTGGATGTTGATTAGTGTGGTTTAAACATTGAGTATTGTTTTCTCATATACGACACCAAACGTTGAAGATCATTTCCCACAAATGGAATATTTTGGCATATGATTTTGTATTTTGGTGCTCCATTCTTAAGATTAGGGTACCTGCAAACACTCTAATGCAAAAGTCAATAACAACCTAAAGTGGAAAATATTTAGGGTTAGAATCACATACATCTTCATCTGACATCTTCGATAGGCCTTTATATTAGTGTTCTATAATCTTCTTCTTCAGCCACAAGATTCTACCCAGGTTTATAGTTTTTCTCCTTCTAACTACTCTTATTATAAATCCTTCTAGGACAAATCCATGCTAGAAGGAGAACTTTTTTGTCAATAATAGATTTAAAAAGTGACATCATCGATTTGACGTCAACATAATGATGTCGACTCCTTTAATTTTTAGATTGAAAATCCACAAACATATTATCATTATTGCTCCTAAAGAATTATTCTTTAGGCTGAAACACAACTAAAAAAATTAACCACTTAAATATAGGTTGGAACAAATACTATTAATAAACAATTATTTTGAGACTGAGCATTGTATTATAAAAGAAACTCAAATTACATCATTAGAATATTGCATTATGAAAAAAAAATCATATTACATTAATCTAATGCTCATTTAGAGTGACTATATACTTTTAGTAGTCGAATATATTCATTATTTACTTACTTACTTCGTTAAGGTAGAAAAATATGTGTCGAATTTGAATAATTTTATCATAATATTTGTTGTCTTTATTTTTTTCCTGTTTTCTCTCTCTCAGCTTCTTATTATTTCTTCTTTATTTTCTCAATCATAAACAACCTAAATTACACTAAATTATACTAGTAACTTATAATAACTAATTAACTAATTCATTTTCGAAAAACATGGGTTCCTAAATCCATAATTATCATCATTTTAGAAAGAAAAGAAACTGTTTTTTTAAGGAATTTTAAATCAAAGTTATATAGTTGTTTATGTATGCTTGCACCCAAAGATTAAAATTATATAGTTTCTAAAAGAGCTATGTTATGCTTTGACACCGTATGCAATTGACTATCCAACTGATTTAGCAATGCAGAAATTTCAAAGTATGGAAAAAATTATTAAAAAATGATGAGTGTATACATGTACCATAATTTTTACGGTGTAAGTGTAACATTAATTGTCAAATTAGCATTTCTCTTTCTATAAAGGCAAAGTGATTGCTTTGTGGCCTTGAAATAGGAATTTTTGGTACTCTTCTTGCTGGTGGGTAGTCAATTCGATAAAGATACTTAAATAATATTCACAATGTACCAAAACTAAGGGCCCTTGCAAATAAATACGTTAAGTCAACTTTAACTAGGACAACATTAAATTAAATATTCAGAATTATTTATACATGTGATATAAAAAAATAATGTGGCTGAGGGGAGGGGTCCTTAGCCATTTAAAACTAGATTAAAATAATTATTTTTCTAGATTTGGAATTCCAACATTTCTACGTCATGAAGATTAGGGATAATGATTTGCCAGCTTAATGATCTTATTAAATTATTAAAGAATACATCAATCCTTGTTGTTGATATTATTCTTTAATTGCCACTTGTATATATGGGACATAAAATGGTCAACTTGAAATTTTCAATGTAAATTTTTTTCTTCAATTACTTAAATCACCTTATATATTTTTTACAGATTACGTAAAATACGTTAAATGTTTTTTAAAATCGAAAGAATATTTTTAGTATGCACTATATATATATATATATATATATATATATATATATATATATATATATATATTAAAAATTTAATTCTGGTTTAGTATCGAAGGTGTATTTTCAGTTTTATTCATTATCGAAATCAGAAAACATTATTAAATTGTATAACGTAAATATAAATATAATTCATGACATAAACATAACAAATACATTTAGGTTTAAATATAAATCGAACATTACAAATCAACGTCTAGGTGGACGTTGGAACATCCTAATAATATCATCGACCGATCTTGTTATAGTCGCATCTAACTCGATCAGAACTTTCTCCTCAAAACTGTCAAAAGTATTCCACATAGCCCGTAAATCAGTGTTGTTCTTCAGCTCACGGTTGATGAACTGAAGCTTCCCATCCTCGTCAACCGATGGCGAGTGGTACTCAATCTTCACTACCTTGCGATTGTCGCCAAAAGGTACAAGTTCCTGCAATATTTCACGCACATCTTCAATAGGGGTGTACACGGTGAACTTAAATTCACGAGATGATGTAGCGCCGATAAAGTGGACAACTCCAACATGCCATTTGGTGTTCAATTTCATGTCAATTTCTTGTTTTTGGTGTTGTGGTATGAAAAAAGATATAAGAAGTGAGATGTTTTATAGTAGTTGGAGGTAAACATGAACCATACAAATCATATCTTTGTGCCAGTGATAGAACCAAAATTAAATTTCTGGTTTTTTATTAAATGGAACCGAAAGTATATTTTCGGTTAAGACCCTGGGAGTGAAAACCAGAAAATAACAAAAACAACAACTATTAACAAAAAGTCTCATGTATTCAAATACTTTGTTTTTAGTGAAACTACAAAAATGACTATATTTTAACATCATAATACATGAACAAAATGACGTTAACAATAAAATGATATCTAACTACTTTAATGAGCCGAAAAAAGTATCGTAGGATAAATCCACTGGTGACACCCCTTTTGACTTTTCCCTATTTTTTTCTATTTCAATTTGGTTCAACTTGTTATATTCTTGCATCCTTTCAATGAATTGGTCCGGACAGGTCTCAGATTGGTTTGTGAAATGAAGTGCCCACTCTGATGATGTATGTGGGATAGGGCATCTCGATTTTTAATACACTTGAATAAAATGTCGCGGATTTAAAACTCACCCAACACATATGATATGATCATTGAGATTTAGTGTTAGAGTAGTGCGTAGAGGGTAATAAGTCTCTGAGAAACCATATCTTGTAAGATTAATACACCCCCTCACATACGCACTTACTATGAGATGACCCATTTCAGCGAAGCGCGTCCATTTTTCCTTGGGTGCAAATCCAACCTCGGCAAGTACAAGTGCATGATATATTTCCCCAACCTTCTCTTTACTCCCTAGCACACATGTGTATAATTCTCTGTTGCCCGTCAACTATCTGATCATGGTATCTTTGACAATATTGTAATACTCTTCACCTCTACCGAGCAATCCAAAATAGCTCGAAAACCATAGTTACCGTCACCACCGACATTGACGATCCGTTCAATGTACTTGTGCGTAAAAACTGGCAAGTGATCGATAGATGGTATCTTGCGTGGAGTCGGTGTAGGAGGTGGTTTGCTAATACGGCTCTTTTGAATGCACTTTCTCTGAGATTTTGGTGTAGGTGAATCGGGAAAAAAATTGTCAACGTATTCAAAATACGAAGGACTCCTCGTAGTTAACCTGTTGATCGGTGTCAGTTTCACTTTCTTAGGTGCCCCTTACCGGTTGGGATGGTGGTTTCAAGTCTGTGGTCTCCAAGAACACAATCTTCCTCAATTGTCCTTTGATGCGGAGTTTGGCAGTGTCCTCGACTTTCAAAAATATTTCTTGTATCGCCTCCCATTCGGCCAAAATGGAGATATTTGATTTATCGATTTTCATTTTGCCGTCATCGTCAAAACTTAGTTTCTAATGACCAGAGACCTCGTCCATACGTATCGAACTATCACCGTTCATCTTCTTAGATATGACACAAGTACAAGGGAGACCATATGTTTTCACAATTGTGCGACCACACTTCGAGGTGTCAACACCCACATTAGAAGCTCGTTTGGCCTCGTAAAAAATATAATACATAGTTGCCCGAAAGATGTTACCAACCAACTCATAATATAGTCTATTGTCTTTGAACTTGTGTTCCAACACCGTGATACTACGACCAAATGTTGACTGTATATCGTTATGTTGGTTTAGTATCATCTAGTTCACAGATTCCTAACCCATAATCAAATCACCCTTGCTATTTTCCAGCCAATTCTTCAAACATGCATGCGCAGACTCAACTCGGTTTGTTGTTGTATTACCGAGGTGCATAACCTGATCAGACCAGGTACAAGCAACCTTCTCCTTAACACGATCAAGAATTATGCTTTCAACATATGTCAATAAATCGAGATATTTCACGCAAAATTCTTGAACTGTAAAACAACATCAGCGCATAGCTCCTTTGTAGATGCATTTATTATAACATTCCATGCATCCATAATTTTCTCCACAATGACGTCCTCCTTGACCAATTTTCCATCTTCACCTTCAAAGTCATATAAAAAACACATGTCTTCTCATCCTGAAGGAGTCGACATGCAATTGGATGACTGACTAACTTTTGACTTAAATCATGATTATGTAAACCGCAAAACACATTAAATTTTCATTTCTTATTTGCCATAAGATAACCATGCAACCTAAATGGACATTAACATTTTCTTGAACCGGTGTCGTCGCGTTTGAAATTTTGGATACGACGTATGTATTTCCCACTTCTTTCGCATGTCAAAATCACAAATGCATTTCTTCTATCCGTACCATTATCGAACCTTCCAATCACAACACCAAATCCTAGTTCCTTTGCCTTTATACGAATCCACTGCAACATATTTCCATGTAATTCAAATTATTCAACATTTTCAAATTGCTCACGAACATCTACCACCTTAATTACAAGAGGAGAAACTACGAGAGGCGAAACAACTTCAGACACATCGGGTTTGAGACTGTTATCGGGGTGCCCCATATGTATGCTACATAAAACATAAAATTTATTAACATAACACAACGACAGTTGCTGTCAAAATAAACACAAACTGGAAATTAAATTTCGGTTATGTTCAACCATAAACCGGAAGTATACATCCCGTTTCTACGTAATCTTTTTCTACAAAAAATAACAAATTAATGTAGAGAACGAGGGATGAAATGAATAAACTTTATCTGAAATTCTACTTCCTTGATCTCTATCTGATATGATGAATCACAAAAATGATGTTTTGGAGTGGAAAATGGATTGAGAATGATGAGGGTTTTTGAGAGGTTTTACGGAAAGAAAGAAGAAATGGTGGTGATTAACATGTCCATATTGACTACTATTTTAAGTAACCTGCATCGTGCCATAAATCGGAAGTATACTTCCGGTTATATATAAATTGTCGAGGTGGCAACAAAATTCATTCTTCCCGCTAATAGAACCAGAATTATAATTTCGGTTTGGACCGAAAGTATACCTCAAATTTTTTCTTTTGCATTTTGAAGGGTGAAACCACAATTGCCCTATTTTGTGCAAAAAAAAAAGGTGCGAATCATAAATGCATTTCCAATTTTCTGAAAGGCAATTTCAAAATTGCATATGGTGTCCCTTTTCTCTATGTGGTGGATTAACAAATGCTCTTTTTTTACATTTAGGTTGGACGAGCAACTTTTGGTCATAGATGGGAAATTTTATTAAACAACTATCTTAAAAATGATTATAATTTAAGTTTTAAAAAAATGTAAAATTAAAATATAGATACATAAGTAATTAAAAAACAACACATTTTTCTTATGTTTGAATTCATACATTATTTACTTTTATTTTCTTTAATTGTACATAAAACATAATAACACATGCATTTATAAAAATTTACTATGCAAAATTATTTTAATCTATACAAATTCATGAATATCATTAATTTTTTATATAATGAATATCATTAATTTTTTTATATAATTATATTTATTATTCAATATTATAAATATCAAAACAAATCATCTATCTATCTTTTCAATTCATTACGATTCGTTCAACAATTTAACAGGTATATTCGTGCGGGAGCACGAGTCTGTTACTAGTTCTATATCAAAAGTTGTGTAAATTGTTTTAATATTTAAGATTAAATATACACACCCCAATAATATTAGTGAGTTTAGCATTAAACTAAATTGAAAGCTATTCTTTCTACGTAAATTTTCGGCTTCGTATTCTTTGTCATAAAAAATATACATATAATTCGGATCGATTTTGAAAAATCAATTTAAAATTCGATATAAACCGTGCGGTTTTCATAAAATAACATTCAAATTCATCTTAGAAATTTATGTTTTTTATAGTTTATTTTTAAAATTGATTTGAATTTGAACATTCTTAATACTATGCATCTACTACTCTGAACACATTTATATATAACAAAAATCTTTTTAGATTCATTGAATACATGATATATCTAGTTATTATTTTATATCAGATACATTAATTATTCAACATATTTTAAATTTTTTTATTATTTATAAATATCTCTGAGAGATGTACCTTTTAAGTTTTTTCATTCTTTGAACATGAATATTTATTAAAATTTAAGTTTTTTCATTCTTTGAACATGAATATTTATTAAAAGGAAAGTTTATCTATAATTTACATAAAGAAATACATAAATTGATTCTTTGAATTTGAACTTAACATACACATTTAAATATTTATTCCTTAATTAAAATTAAGATAAGGATCCTTGCACAAAAAATCTCATCTTATACTTAAAAAAAGGCAAAGAATAACAAATGATAAACAAAAATGTTGAATATGGTCAATTAAATTATGCTAATAAAGAAATAATTTAATGATGGAAGATATGACAATTAATAAATATATTTTTTACTAAAGTATTAGTATGCAAATAATAATATATATATATATATATATATATATATATATATATATATATATATATATATATATATATATATATATATATATATATATATATATATATATATATATAATGTTGAATTGAAATGGAATAGTAATGGTAATAGTAATACAGTAAAAGTAATACTTGTAGATTGATGCTTTGGTATATAACTTTGTCAGAAAAAGTACACAAACAATAAAAGAAATGTATTAGCAATAATTAAAGTGCTCATCACGTTCAACGTATATCAAACAAAAATCTTTAGTTTCTTAATCTACTAAATGAAAAATAGTTAAAATTTGAAATTAATTTATAGTATACTATAGTAGTACTATAAAAGAAACAAATATTTCACTTATTTATTCCTTAGACTCTACACTCTTTCTCGCAGTACTACCGTTACGCCATTGATTCGAAACACACAGAATCAAAACCCAATGGCTCAAACAGTTTTCTCCCCCTCACTCCTTTCTCCCTCCTTCCCTCACCGTCATCTCCCGAACCTCAACCTCCGAACCTCATCCCTAACCTATCCTCTTTCTTCTCCGATTCACCGAACCTCCACTTCCATTGCCGTTGCTCCGAATGCCGTTACCGTTGCTCCGAATGCCGTTACGTCGGTTCAGTCTCTTCCTCAGGTAGGTTGATTCATCATCCAACTCTATCGAAATTTTGATTGTGCTGCAGTTTTTTTTATTGAAATTTTTGTTTTGTAATTTGTAGCTTATTGAATCGTTGATTAGTGGCGTTGATTTGACTGAAGCTGAAGCTGAATCGTGTCTTCACTTGCTGTTGAATGAAGCTAGTGAAGCTTTGATTAGCGCTGTTCTTGTTCTTTTGAGAGCTAAAGGAGAAACTTTTGAAGAAGTAACTTCACTCATTCTCCTTCATTTTTGTTATTAATCAGTCTTCACAATTTTACTAACACTCGTAATAATTTGAAATAAAATTTAATTAATTAAACGTAATCATCAGTTTCGGACACCGACACTGAAAGGTATACACCACTAATAATATGAGAAAACTAAAAATGATTTAATTTGAATCTAATGAATGTAACCAACCGTATGCGTTAGGTTTACATAACTGAAAACTAAATAAGTTGTGGAACAATTGAGTAGACAGTGGTTGAATGTGTTATAGATTGCGGGGCTGGCGAAGGCTATGATGAAACATGCAACAAAGGTTGAAGGTTTAGGTGATGTGGTTGACATTGTTGGCACGGGAGGGGATGGTGCAAACACGGTTAACATTTCAACGGGGGCTTCCATTCTTGCTGCTGCTTGTGGTGTAAGAGTTGCCAAGGTGTGTGTTTTGTTATTCATTGAAAGTTTGAAAAGTTCTTGTATTAGTCTGTGATGAATTTGGTTGATTTGTTGTTGCAGCAAGGAAGCCGTTCCAGTTCTTCCGCATGTGGAAGTGCTGATGTGTTAGAAGCTTTAGGAGTTGTTATTGACTTAGGTCCTCAGGTTAATGCAAATCCCTCTTTTATTTGCTCCTCTTTGTTAACTTTAGAATTTCTTAAAAAGCCTAGTGTGCGTAATCAATGCATTTGAGTAAAAAGAAACTTCTGTTATTGCAAATCAGGGGATTAAGAAGTGTGTGAATGATGTGGGAATCGGGTTTATGATGTCTCCAAGGTATCACCCTGCAATGAAGGTTGTCAGGCCTATAAGAAAGAAGCTCAAAGTAAGAACTATATTTAATATCTTGGGTCCGATGTTAAATCCAGCACAAGCGCCTTTTGCAGTTGTTGGTGTATACAAAGAAGACTTGGTAAGTTCTTACTGAAGTTATTTGATTGGTCATCTATTCGATTAAACTTATTTCCTGTCAAGAACATCTAATCAAGAAAAGAGAAATATTAAAGAAATCTTTTTCTTCATAGCATTTGTTCTGTGAAGATTGATAGTTGTGAAAGCAGCCTCATATTGAAGCAACCGGTTTACCTTGAAATTTTTTAAACAAGTTCAACCCTTTTTCTTGTAGTTATATCAACCTATTTTATTGTCTAGTATCAACCTATTTTTATAATTTTTTCCGTTAAAACATTTATTGTGGCAACCGAGCTCTGGCTTTGAGGGTTTATCTATTGTTTTTATCTTAAAAAAAATAGTTTGAAGAGCCGAGAATCTAATTCTTTCCATTGTTCTCCATCTCTGTCATCCCTAATAAGCTATTTGTCTCGGCCTTTTGGATAGGTCTTCAAAATGGCCAAAGCGCTTAATAGATTTGGTATGAAAAGAGCTTTAGTTGTCCACTCTGAAGGCTTGGATGAAATTACTCCCATTGGTGAGAGATCTCTTGCTTTGTTTTACATCTTGAAATTGCTTATTTGAATTGAAATATATTGGCATCCTAATCTGACTTGTGTGGTACCTTATGACTTTACCTTCAGGACCTGGTCTAGTGCTTGACGTTACTCCAGAAAGAATTGAAAAATTCTCATTTGATCCCTGTAAGCATATGTTAATTTATGGTTTTATCTATTTCTGTTATGAAGTATATTGATACAACTCATATGCTATTAATTGGGTGCTGTAATGGATCTTTTACTGGACATTCTCTCTTTACATTATATTGTTTATTGGAACAGTGGAGTTTGGCATTCCTAGGTGCAACATTGAAAGCTTAAAAGGTGGTGACCCAGAATACAATGCAGAGGTTCTCAAACGTGTTTTGGGTGGAGAGAAAGGACCTATTGCAGATGCTTTTGTAAGTTTCCTTGTTTTTACAATCATATAAAAAAGCTTAGAGGATGGTATTTTTGTTTGTGATGGGGGGATGTTGCCCATGGAATGAAAAATATAGTGATGCTTTCAATGCAACTACGGCTAGGAGGTTCCTGTTGGATAAGATTTTATGCAAATTATTTTGATTTCAACTTCTTCATTTTGTTCTGGGCTTGTGGCTCTGCTTGTGTATTAGGAAATTAAGTATAACATGAAATTATGTCAATAAGCTATCCAGACATTCTTTCTGTCTCATTTTTCCTGCAAAATACTGAAATACATTACATGTCCTGCATTATCTCTTGCTACTAGGATCACTCTTTATGTAAGCATTGGTACTGTAAACACATTTTGATCATTTTGTACAAAACAATGCCCAGATTCTCAATGCGGCAGCAGCTCTCATGGTCAGTGGCTTTGTGAGGAACCTACATGAAGGGGTTTCTTTGGCGCGTGAAACACAACAATCAGGAAAAGCTCTCAAGACTCTCAATTTGTGGAAGGATATCTCAAATGTGAGTTAAATTGGGCCCCACATCAACCAATTTAATTGCATTCACATGTTACTAATTTTCTTTTGCCTTGTTTGTTGTTGCAGCAAATAAAAGACGACGCTGCCATATAATATGCCTGAATCATATTATATGAAATAGGCTTGAGTTTTGCAAACTGGATTCATACAAGAAGGAGTCTGATACTGTACATGCATTTCCGAATAGATATACACAGTAATTTAAATTACTATCAGCTGTAGAAGTGTTATCGGTTGTAAAAGTTGTTATCCTTCAGAACTGTGCATAATGTTACATTCTCTTCTGGTTTGTTTGTGAAATTATACCTAATAAGATTAGGGAATGTTGTAATTGTGTTTTGATTATAGATAATAAAAATGATTATTTCATTTCAGAAGATGATAAGTATAGGCTTTGACTCTTAATTTTTTATATTTTTAGAATCTTGTAAAACTTTATTGTGAGATTGCAACAAATGGCTCAAAGATGAATCATGTTTGATTTTTATCTGATTTGATGATGTCGGTATAATTTGATGGAACTGTTCAGTATCAAACTATTTGACAACTTGCTCATTCAGAGTGCCTTCACCCGCTGGGTTTGACGCTCCAGGGTTGTGTAAGATACCAAATATTTTGGTCCACAAGACTAAGCTCACACCACTCACTCCACAGGGTAGCCGAGTGAATAGAAAGAAGATAGACCGGCTGCATTTCTGTTCTGCCAAACAATTGAGCTAAGGATTGACTTTTTGGATGGTGGTTCG
Source organism: Vicia sativa (assembly GCA_021764765.1). Lineage (NCBI taxonomy): Eukaryota > Viridiplantae > Streptophyta > Magnoliopsida > Fabales > Fabaceae > Vicia > Vicia sativa. The sequence goes on from CM038794.1 coordinate 184,109,016, forward strand.
ACCAAATGAACACGTGACTTCGTTGCCCTATGGCCCAAAGACATAAGGCACAAGAATGAGCCCCTCTCACTTATATAAAAAGCACGAGTTGCCCAAGTTCAGGTATCTCACATTTTTCTTTTACTTCATGCTGAGACTGACTTTGCATCAAAGTGCCTTTTGCAGGTACTTACCCCCTGTTCAGCATCACCACTTTAAAGATCATCCCCACCATCAACCTTCCCGAAGTTGATCGATGTTTTTAGATGAGAACATTGGTCCCACCATGGGGATGTGGTAAAACTTTCCCTTGGGCTTCTTTTCGTCCTATGGCAATCTGCATCACCTAGTAAAACCTCATCCACAGCCACACCATTTTACATTTCATCAGAAGCTTCATTTGCTGGAAAGTTGCTCAGACCCCCATGACGTGGGCTCGTGAAGATGCATCAGATTCAGATTCTCCATCTTAAGCTCTTCCGGTTGAGCTGTTGATTTTCACGATTGGAGCAAGTTCGTCAATGACCTCCGTGTTAGAGATTGCCGTGTTGCGGTATGTAGCTTCAGCCACCATGTCTGCTCCATTATTCTCCCCATTCTCATAACTCATTGCTTCTTTGTAATTATTGGCGATTTGGAACAGAAAATTCTCAAAACCACTGCAAGTGGCCACCGTTACCTCTGTCAGGAGCGCCAGCTGCTGCACCGGAAATTAGTAGCACCTTTCCTTTACTATCCTCTTCCATCTCCTTTGGTTTTGGGAGGTGATTTTCACTTATCTCTTCTCCAATTTCAAAGTCTCGTGGTAGTGGTGCTTAAAAGGTGTCACTGAGCTTTTTAAAGGTTCAAAACACTTTGGATTTTAATTCCCAATTGATGTTCCTACAGCTGATTATCCATCCAATATTTAAAGTTGCTCTGAAGTTAGGCAAAAAATATTTTAAGAGGAAAGCAAAGAGTTAAGCTATTTTTGTTTTGAAGTTTTGTGAGAAGAATATGTAGGCTGACTCTTCTCATCACTCAAGATATTGAATACTGCGGGGTACTTTAATTTAATGCAGGAGTATGGGCCTACAATATTGAATTTTAATTGCTGCCCATATTATATAGGATAATATTCTGGTTTTAAAATTGTCAACAAGATTATGTTAGTTTAAGAAGATCTTGTGGCAAGGTAATGGCTTGATATAGAGTTCAAGCTATGGGGACTTGTGTTCATTTACAGTCATTGGCTGGCCTCAGTTTTGTACCAATTCATGTGCATTTATGATCTCTTAGAGGATATTGACCTTGTTCTTCGTTTTTTGGTATGAAATGTTTTATAAATGATCTCTTATTAAAAAGGTTTTAGAAATTGATGCAGGGGTGAAAGATGATTGGGACTCAATTGATTATTAACTTGTATCATTGTTGTAGACATGTTATGAGGTTTGACAAAAGGTTAAAAACCTTTATGCTAACTACATTCAAAGATTGTATGAGTGGGTTTGCAATTTGGCTACTCTTCACATGAATGATAAAGATTTATCAGAATATTTGACCTGTGCTCTGTCTATTATTGATGGCCTTGAAATTGGACAAGCTAGACAATGTTCACGACGTTTTCATGGTCTGACAAAAATATAGTTTGGTTAAAGACCAGGCGTTAACAAATACTATCATTCCTACTATAGAAAAGTTAATAGATCATCTTGTACGAGTAACTTTACCCAGTGATGACCCTCATACGGCTCATGAGTCTGTTAGATGACAGCAACTTATCTAGAGGTGTGAATAAATCTCTAATGAAAATTTTATTCTAAAACTATTTCAAAAAATTAAGGCAAGCGGGAGTCATATCTTAGATTATAAGTTGTACAAATCGAATCGGTTACTAGAGGCTCGAAATATGCACATAATATTAAATACTCAATTAAATGATGATAATAAGATTTTAATACAATAAACTTCTCAACTAATTGTTTTAGAATTACAAGACAACCTAATATTCAATAAAATAAACGATAACACTAAGTGAAACAATTTATCAATCAATTAGTGTCTACCGTGTAATAATAGAAATAAATAGAAGTTTATTTTTTGTGCTGACATGGTTTCTCATGCTACCAGCAAAGTTTTCCAATGCACAGCAGTACATCAAAGTTGATTGGTAGAATGGTAGGTAACATAGGTAGATAAAATTAAACACAAATAACCTACACAGATACGGTCGTTGGAGTTATGTAGTACGTTTACTTTAATCTTCACAATTTCTGTTTTTTTCTTCAACAAGTAAAAACAAAAACGCAATCCTCAATATATTTTAGACACTTTTACCCCTGAACCGTTCCTCATTTTTTCCCCATCGTGTCTATGTATCAAAGAAGGGCACAGTAGTGTGCTCAATTTGATAATCCCGCGCGTTCACCATAGCTTAAGTTAATTTCCGATTTTCTCAATTCTCTTCCATCAATCCGACTTCCTCACGTAACCTTCAAACCATGAACGGATCTCCGGATCCGTTGGATTCGTTTCCCCGCTTACGTGTTCGCCAATCGGACGCCAGGTCTCGCGGTTCATCCTTCGGCGCCGATTCCGAGTTGGAACGCTACTGTAGCGCTAACTCGGTCATGGGAACGCCGAATACCAGTATGAGCATGTGCAGTGCCGTAACCGTTTTTCATGATTTCTCTGATATCGATTTTGGTTCTTCCAGAAGCTTTGGTGATGGAATTAATCGGAAGGATTTTAGGTTTGGTTCGAGTGGATTGGACTTGTACGGTGACGGTGGTGACGATGGTGATGAGCTAGGGATTGATTCGTCGGTGTTGATTGGAAATAAACTGAGTGAGGAATCTGATGGGAAGGGAAATGACGGTGAGGATGGGGAAAGAGGGATTGAGATGGAAGAGGATGAGGAGTTTTCGGAAGGGGAGGATTCTATGTTTAACTATGGGAGTGGATGTGAGGGTGATAATGAGAATGAGAATGAGAAGAATGCATTTTATTCTTCGAGGAGGGTTCGATTTTATGAGGAAACGGAAGTTCGAAATGAGAATCCGTTGTTTCTGAATTCTTCTGTTGCTTTTGGTTCTCATGATTTGGATGATTTTTTGATTGAAAATGGTTCGGTTTCTGTAGAGGAAGATCTGTTTCAGAAACCGCGAGAAAATGAAAATCAAGTTCAAGAGAATGAGGTAAGTTCCAGTCAAAAAGAGGAAAAGAATGAGATCATTGTTAATGATGAAGTTGAAGAAACAAAAGATACTGGTGATCGAGAAGCTTTAGAAGAGGTAAGGGATAGGGAGAGGAACATTCCAGTTGCTAGTAGTGAGGAAGTTCAAGGTGCTGACGAATTGGTTGATTGTTTTAAAATAGATGATTTGGGTCTGCTGCCAGAAGAAGATCCTCAGAAGAGTTTGGATATTAATGATGGTGGAAGTGAGGGAATGGGGAGTCGACTTATCAATAGTGATGAAGCTAGTACCTCTGGTGATGCTCGATGGGAAAATCAGGAGTTGGTTAGTAGAGTTGATGAAAGTTCTTCAAACGTATCTGTTCATGTAGGGAATGGAAATGCAAAATCTTTTGAGAACCTTAAACCAGTTGTGCTGCCATCAAATGGTGGAACGAGGCAAACATTAGAGAGGACTTCCACTTCAACAAATGTATTAGAAAACAGTCATGTGATATCTAAGGTGAGCAGTGCGTCCTGTACTCCTGTTGTCTTTCAAGTTATTGTTTCAAAACCATACAATTATTATATGTGCTAATTCAATTTGTACAATTTAGATTAATATGTAAGTTCAAGGTTTTAAATTGTAGTTATAGTTGAGTAGTCCCCATAGTTGCATGATGGCTAATGTGGTCTGCTTTGGGATTCAATTGCAGTATTATGCAGTTGTAGCTCAATGAGTGTTGTCATTAGATGATGGAGTTCGTGATTTAAAGCCTTGTATAAACCCATTGAATTTAATATGGCATTTCTAACTTGATATTAACTTTACAGGCATAATGTTCAGGCAGACACCAATTTGGCTGTTGAAACTGTTAACTATATACATAATTCAATAAGATGTAGTATTTAATTGAACTTTTGGATAAATGACTCAATTAACTTGTTTTCTTGTCTATGATGCTGTTCACAAAGGTTGATTTATTTTCCACCTCATAAAAGATGGTGAAAAGTGTAGTAGATGATTTACTTGAAACATTGTGGCAATTATCATTCCACCTATACTGAGTTTAATGTTTCACTAAATATTACAGATAGAGGACCTTGAGCTAAATGAATTCTATGACGAGTTTGTTCAGGACATGGAAGAAATTTTACTGGAGTCTAGGGATTCTCCTGCTGCTAGGTTTTCCATGGGTAATAGAATGCTTGACCCACTAGTGTCTATGCCTTCAAGAGATGGTGGGTTGACCGCTTCTACTTCTACTGCAGAGGATGCTTATCTGCTAGTTCAGCGTCCAAGAAGAATAGATAGGATTGAAGTGGTCGGTGCAAGGCAGAAAACAGGGGATGTTTCTTTCAGTGAAAGATTGGTTGGTGTGAAGGAATACACTGTTTATAAAATAAAAGTGTGGAGTGGCAAGGATCAGTGGGAGGTTGAAAAGCGATACCGTGATTTCTTGACTCTTCACCGTTGTATGAAAACCTTATTCAACGAGCAAGGTTGGATTTTACCGTTGCCTTGGTCTTCTGTTGAAAAAGAATCAAAGATATTTAGAAGTGCATCTCTTGATATTATTGCAAAGAGAAGTGTTCTCATTCAAGAGTGTCTACAGTCGATTCTCTCTTCCAGGTTCTTCTCAAGTCCTCCAAGAGCACTGGTTTGGTTTTTATCCCCTGAAGATTCACATCTTAGTTCACCTTTGTCAAATTCTCCAATGTCTCTGTCTTCTTTTACAAGAGGGGAAAACATTCGAAACTTTTCCACTTGGGGGAAGACCATATCACTTATTGTTGAAATTCCATCAAATAAATCAACGAGGCAGCTGTTAGAAGCCCAACATCACAGATGCGCTGGATGCCATAAGCATTTTGATGATGGAAATACTTCAATTTGGGATTTTGTACAAACATTTGGATGGGGGAAGCCTCGACTTTGTGACTATACTGGTCAACTGTTCTGTTCTTCTTGCCATACAAATGAGACTGCAGTCTTGCCAGCAAGGGTTTTACATCACTGGGATTTCACTCATTATCCTGTATCTCAGCTGGCAAAGTCATATCTGGATTCTATACATGAACATGTAATTTTGGATTTAATGCTTTCACATTATTTTCTCCCAATATTCTTTCTGATGCATGTTTATGTTCAAAGTCTCTTTTGTGTAAGCTAACTAGAAAGTGATGTTTCTATTTCTTCTCTTTGTTGGGCTCAAAAGCTAGGATCTGCTAGATTCTAATACACTGACATAGTAATTGCTAGTTTTAAATTCTGTGGTAGGAAAGTAGATCAGATGGCGAGGAGTCAAATAGCTAGAGGTAGAGGAAGACATAGGAAAACTATTAGAGAAATTATTAAGAAATATCTCAAGATTAATAATTTGGATAAAAGCATGGCCCTAGATAGAACATTATGGCGGAAGTTGATCCATGTAGCCGACCCCACTTAGTGGGATAAGGCTTGGTTGTTGTTGTGTAGTAATTGCTAGTTTTAAGGAATGCTGTATATTTGCAACTAAAGTGAGCATTGGGCACAGAGATTGTGAAGTCATGCAAAACAACTACATAAATTCATACTGATTGATGCATGCTAAGTCCTTATTGGCTAATTCCTCGTGCATATTGAATTTTATGGTTTTTATTGATTATGGTTGTAGCTTAATTTTCCTTGTCATATTCACTTTCAGGATTTAGAATTTATCATATATGTGCTGTTTATCAAGATCTTTTTTGTTAGTTGAGGATCAATCAAACATAATATACACATGTTTATACTTTTCCTTCTCCTTATTTTAATCTTGTTAGTTTTGAAATTTCTCCTGCAGCCCATGCTATGTGTCACTGCCGTTAATCCCTTCCTTTTGTCAAAGGTCCCAGCCTTGCTTCATGTTATGAATGTCAGGAAAAAGATAGGAACGATGCTTCCGTATGTTCGCTGCCCATTCCGGAGATCTATCAACAGAGGTGTTGGAAATCGGAGATATCTTCTTGAAAGCAATGATTTTTTTGCTCTTAGAGATTTGATTGATCTTTCCAAAGGAGTCTTTGCTGGTTAGCTATTATTTTTTATTCAATTTAATGCATTTTTGTGCTTTAAATGAAAGATGGTTTCCATTTAAGATTCACTTACACGTGCTACATTTCCTTTGATAAATTAATTTGGGTTATGAAGAGTCTAAAATGAGAACTAAAATTTATATTTATTTAAACTTAGGAGTTTCGATCAACCAAAAAAGGACTTAAATTGAATACTTTCAATTAAGAAAAATTATCTAAAACAAAATGATACAAATCATATCATAGTCACTCCACATTGAGAAAATAGGTCTCTAAATCTGGCTCATCCAAAGACAAATTATATGTTATATGTAATTAACATATAACATGAGTGAAATAAAAACAAATAACATATAACATATCTAATTATCATATAATTTACAAATAATAACAGGAGTGAAGTGCAGTCATCGATGTATGTAATTAACAACAGGAAACAGAAAAGCGACAAATAATAAAGAAAGAAAATGAACGAGTATCTGAAGAGAAAGAGTGGAATACTGGCGGTGCTGACGATGGAATATAGGCATGCGGCGTTGATAAAAACAAACAAAGAAGATGAAAACAAAAAGAGAAGAGGAAAAAGCAAGGACTACAAGTTGTTTTTATAGTGGGAAAGTGGAATATAAAATGTAAAAAATTGTTTAATTTTGAGAATTTGAGAGGTTGGTGTGTCCGTTATTTGAAATAGTGTGTCGTATGTGTCCAATGCGTTTCAATTTTTTTTCCGTTGGACACTTCAAAAATGTGTCTCATACGTATCGTACGTGTGTCAGTGTCCGATACGTGTCCGGTGGGAGACACACCTTCTAATTGGTGTGTCGGAGCTTCATAGGTCGCAAATAAACCGTTTCTGAGGAGTAACTTCATGCATGATATGATTGGACCCCTAGAGCCCTAGAATAACTAAGGTGTAAAGAGAAAGAAGAGGTGTGATACAAGGAATTATGGCCCAGAGAGAAAATGGAAAGGTTTCCACTAACCAACTGATAAGTTGTAGGATGGTTGGGGGTGTGCGATTCAGCTGAAGAGGATAAATAGCGAGGGGAGCCTTATTTACCGAGATTAGGCTGTTATCAGTTGGGACTTCTTGGAGCGGCTTAGCACTGTCGAATTTCCTAGGCCATTTATTTTTCTAGTTTTTGCAATTTCTGCTTAGTAGTTTCAGTATCCAGGACTTTTTATCACCTTGATACAGGTCTGGATATTTCCCTGTAATACAGTTTCAGTGCTCTGTTTGACCCATTTCTTGGTACCTATTAATGCAGATTGCCTTGTTTTGTATGTTTAATTTTCAGTTTCATTTCTCTCTTTTCGACTAATGAGAGTGTTAGAACTGGTATAACATTATAATGTTATCACTGAATAATGATAATTTTATCAGACGAACTACTAGAAGTTGCTACCGAAAAACATAGAATAATGAACAAAACATTAAAATAGAGAGTCCTCTGTTCCAGGAAAGAGAGCAAAATGGGAATGGAAGTTGCAACTGACTTTCAGTACAACAAATTAAGAAATAACACAAACTAAGATATAGTCTACTGTTGCAAGGCAATTATATTCCAAGAATTTTGAGATTCTTGGTTTCTCCCTTCCAAGAATTAGAGAGCTTAGTCTCTCCCTCCCATAATCTCTCAAATTCAATAACTTTCCAGTAATCACTTTCTCCTTTCTTTTCTCTATTCCTAAAATTAAACAACAATTGGCATAATAAAAACATAACTGCCAGTTAATTTATGCCGTCTTCTCTTATATTGTTCTCTAATAAGAAGTCTAACAGAGAATACCGATAAGTGATTACTTTTGTTATGTGGAGTTCCCTGTATCTGGTGTTTCTGATGTATAGCAACTGTTATGCAGCACTTCCTGTGATGGTGGAAACTGTGTCGAGGAAAATCCTGGAACACATTACTGATCAATGCCTTGTATGCTGTGATGTGGGAAACCCGTGTAGTGCCCGACAAGATTGCAGTGACCCATCCTCCCTCATTTTTCCATTTCAGGTTTGTGTCTGCCAATACTAAGACTCTGTAGCATATCATTAGTTAAGGAATAGAATGAGTATATAAATAAAATAATGATTTCTTGGAATTTTAATTAGGCTCCGAATGTAAAAAAATGATCATACATAAGCAAAAAGAAAAAAAGGAGGTTTAAAGATCTCACCAGTATTTTTTGGGCCATCTTCTTTTCTTTTTTTTTTTTTTATAAAAAAACTTCAAAAACTGTGGAAATGATTTCCTAAAAATAAATTGTAATAATTTACTTGTGAGTTAGTTGATAATGCTCGTCTATACACCACTTCATATTTTTTATCAAGTACAAAGAAACTTGTATAATATTTGGTTTAGTTTTGACTCATGTCATGGGTCTCTCTTACACGACCTATGTGCAATCCCCTCCATTACTTTTTAGTTTTTTGCTGCAATCAACTCTCCCAATTTCACCAATAAAAAGAATTAGCTCATATGCCACTTTATCATCCAATTGCTATTGAAATAATTGACCACACAAATTTCAGATGTAACATAACTCGTTGCTAACTAAGATGGTCATGTAAAAGGACTCAGTGATATGTAGGTTTAAAATTCGTGATTTGTTGATTTAGTTTTGTTTATCTTTCCGAAATTATCAAACCCTTTTAATATTTCATGGTACAATAAATCCATTTAAATGACCAACCCAGCCACACATAGTTGGGATTTATTATAGAGTTGGGGGCTATTATGTTTTTGCTATCCTCTAATGCCTCCACTTATTTACTCTTATGTCAGTCTGGAAGTCTTTTGATCTATTGAAAAAGATCACTCTTAATAAAAAGCTAAATTATCAACAGGAAGATGATATTGAAAGGTGCAAATCTTGTCAGTCGGTTTTCCACAAGCCTTGCTTTAAAAAGCTTGTAAGTTGTCCTTGTGGGGAACAGCTCAGACTGAACAAGACAAGGAGTTTAAGTAACAGAACAAGCCCATGGGGCGGTTTAGGCAAGGGACTGAGTTCAGGGCTGTCACCTAAGTTTCTCTCTGGATTATTTTCAAAAGAAAAGCTTGAGAAAACAAGGGAGCATCAAAGCGAAAATATCATCTTAATGGGTTCCTTACCAAGCAATTCTTTGTGATCACAAGTCAGAACCTGTATCTTAATGTTGTATATCAACTATATACACATTATTTTGCACACCTTAGGATGTGTCTTCAATGCTCAGATTTGTGTATGTACCACTATATAGTCATTTTTTGGTTGTCATTCTTTGTAACAAAAATTGATGTATAGTATCAGGTTTGTTTTATTCATCCTTTTCCTCTATTTGAGAGACTTTATTACAAGTTATGGCATTTTTCATAATTTATCTAGGAATCATAAATTCATAAACTATTCTGAAGCAGTACTTTTTCATACTGCATGCAAGCATCAACCTCAAAAAATAGTAAAAGTGCAAAGATTATGCTAGCTCATTTAGTCATTAAGAACTATGAATATTTAAGAATCAACACTTATAGATGATAAGAAAATCATCACTTTGTCAGATTAGTTCTTATAAGAATTCATAACTAATTACATGTATGAAATCTCTATAAGAAGTATTAGCAGAAAGCAAGAGCAATATTGTATTTATTTCTTTTTCAACTGCTAGTCTTCACCCCAAAAAATATATTTTGCTACTTAATTTGACAATGTGTGAATTCACTTTGCTAAACAAGTGTTATTTAACTCTTCATTCTTCCTTCCTTCCTTCCTTATGTTTCCTTCTTTCTATGGTAAAGTTGTTGTTCTTCATAAAATTGAAGCTATAGTTTGGTTTAGTCCTAAGCCAATATCATCTAGCACCTTGATATGAGTCGGGGTAGCGCGTTGACAAGACGTAATGCTTCAGCTTCATTACCAAAGTGAAAATACCATAGCAAGGAATATGCAGTAATGCCACAGCAAAGTACCTACAAGTTTATCACAAGCCATGGAAAAAAAGGTTACAAATTGAGACAAGATTTTTGTAGTATGCAGAGGAATCAATTTTGCAGAAGATGATAAAGGGAAAGAAACAAATTCATACCATAGTGGAGCAAATGAGGATGATAAGTCAAGTAATGGATAAGGCCACCTATTTTTTCAAGAAAAGAAGAAAAAAAATATCACACAATGATGGTATAGATAATGTGTTTTTTTCTCCAAGTAGTTAAGTTAAAATTCAAAAACTAAGGCTTTTTTTTACCATATATTAATGCATGCATGAACAATCCATTGGAAAATCACATATGTAACTGTCCATAAGCAAAAGTATCCCATTCGAAACCAAGGGAAAGGCTGAAGATAGCAAAAGGAAGAAGGGTAAGAATTTTCAGTTACAAAAACAATGGAAACTAGTAAGAATTAAATGCAAGAACTCACCAAGCAATTCAAAGCTGTATCACCAATGAGGAAAACAGCATTGATTGAATGCATAATGATTATCAACTGCAACAAAATAATACTATACTATAAGTTGTTTATTTCCCAAGTTTTTAAGCCTCTTAAATCCATGAGTTCATAAAAGGAACTTACAAAATTTAGATTGTAATCTTTGATGGTTAGAAATGGAACAAATACAAACCAAAATACACAATCAGTGAGCAATGCAGCACCTGCATTTATCTGATCACAAGTAAAGAAATAGAAAATCAATTACATATAAGCTATTTCTATAACAAAAGATAAAATAGAACTGTTTTCACAAAATTGTACCTGGAATATTATTTGAAAAATATAACCCCAAGTCCCTGCATGTCGGCGAACTAAAACTTCTTCTGGTACTCCCAAATTTTTCTCTTGGTCTGATGCATAAAAACTTGGTGGAAGTATATGAACATTATACATTCCTTGTTCCGCATCTCCATCCACATTATCAACTTTATTATCGCCACTCGCTTTCTTGTGATGTTGGTAACATCCATGTATGGAGAGTATTGATCCTAACTGCAATATCAAACAAGTATATAACTTATAAGAGATTTCATGATGCATAACAGAACTAAAAAAGTAATAAGATATTGAAGCCTTTATACTTACCCCAAAGTAAAATGTGATTGAAGTAAATGTCCACCTAGTTTCAGAAACCACAAAAAAAAAAAAAAAGTTAAAAAACAAGCTTGGCATATATGGTTGATTAGTACATCAAGAATTGAAATATTTGTCGGGCTCTAAATGGTAATTGCTGAAATTAGCATAAAAACCATGTAAGACAATAACTTTCTTAAAAGGGATATTGAAGTAGACTTCTAACTAACTAATTAGCATCACATTGATTCATCATAAATAAGGGCCCTTCTACGAGCGTGTGCAACATGGACTACAGTTCCGAGCTTCAAATTTATAAAGGTTAATCTGTGGCTAAATAAGGTCTCATAATAGATTAGTAACAGCTAAATCATGACTAAAGATCGTAACTAACTTATGCAGGGCCACCAAAACTTAAGACGACCATGATCACAAAGTCCTTAACTCCAAAAGGAACCAGATTTTGAGGGGAAAAATTCAAAAATGAAAAGAAAACTTACTGAGTATAATAATAGAAAATGCTTCCACCATCAACAGCAGCATTAGCAGCAAGAAGAACCAAGAGCACAAAAAAAGCAAAAACTCTAAAAGCCAAAAGCCAAGTAGGATGAATTCCTTTCAAACAAGGCTTCCAAGTTTCATCCTCATACAAAACAGCTGAATTCTCTTCTTGTCTTTCCCTTTCACTATCACTAGTACTGCCATTTCTTGCTTCAACATTTCTCAAACCTTTTTCATATTTCCATATAAGCAATGATGAGAAAATGATTGAAAGAATAACCCAAATCCCACAAAGCAAAACCCTCCAATTAAACCAATAACTCTGAGTATTTGTCTTCACAGTCATAATGGGCTGCCATGAGCCTTTAGGAGAGCCAGTTAGAAAACTCATGATGAATAAAAATCACTTTTTTATTTTCTGTTTTCTTACAGAATGAACAAAAATGAATGCTTTTTCTCAAAACAACCCAAGAAGAGAAAGAGAGAAACTTTGAAATGGGTCTAATCAAACTCCAAGTTTTAGGCACTTCATGCTAAAAAACAGGACATCAATGTTAAAATATTGATGTCATGAGTTTTACATGCATCAGAAAATCGGAACAATATTAAATAAGAACCAAAAAGATGGAACACTTATTGAGACATATTGACTACATTAACAACCTAAGATACGAAACTTAGGATGGATTTTGAACATAAAGATACACCGACAGGTTCTAATAGTTGATTAATTAGTTGAAGCAAAACTCTTAAGCAAGGAAAAAAAGATGAAACTTGCACGAAAAAGAAAGAGAGTGGAATAGAAGATGCTTTGCTTTTGTTTTTTGAAGTGTTGGAGGTTGGATATGGGTATATAGAGAACAATAGAAAGAAAAGGATGGTGTGCTTTGGGCGCAAGCTTCTTCTTCTTATGTTTGCTTTTTTTTCTTTCTTTCTTTATATATGATGTCAAATATTTGATTGCCACATAGCCATGCAAACTTTAAATTAATGATAAATTACATGCTTGTTGGTTGTCATTATTGTTAATTAATTTAAGGATGATGAAAATGTTATTATTATTAATCAGTTAATCGGTTGATCTAGTGGAGAAAATTTGGTCATGAAATTGTGTTCTTCTTAATGTTTCACATCAAATTTGATTAAATACTAATAATTTTTGTGTTTAGATATTTTATACAGTTTTGTTAGACAATGGAATTGATTATTAGTAGAATAATTTTTTTTTTTAGAATGAATTAAGGTTGATGAGGATGTTATTGTTAAAAAAAACAGTTGTCTCTTGTTAATGTGTCTTGTGGGGGAAGCATGAGAATGTTGTTTGGTTGTTTTTTTTTGGGTTATGAAATGGGTCCCACTATTGAGACCATAGGTAGAGTAGGGTTTGAACAACATTGACAGCTATGAGTCCATTCAAATGTAATGCCACAACCACAACAACTGCCGCTGCTGCATGTTTTACACAATTTCGTAATTAATTCAAATTTTCTGATTAGGAAAATATTAGGCAGAATTAATTGAATAAACAATTGAAAATACATATTTAGAGAGTGCCGCAAAAATGAAAATAAATATCCTATATACTACAAATTCATAAACAGTGAATGAAAAACACTTTTTAGTAGTAAATTAAAATTAATTAATAAAATATAAAAAATTGATTAATAAAATGATGAAGTTAATTAATAAATACTTAAATATTTAAAATAATTTTTATAATAAAATAAAATTGATTAATGGAATGTAAAAAATTGATTAACATGCTCACTCAACATATGATTGTCATATTAAGATTAGGGATGTCAATGGAGCGGAGCGGGTGCGAGGGTTACATTCTCATCTTATTCTCCGCCCTCAAATTTATTCCTTATCCCCCTTTCGAAACTCTGCCACGGAGGATTTCATCTCCTATCCCCGCTCCCACGGATATTCGTGGGTCCCTATGGATCCCCACGATTTTTGTGGATATCTATAAAGATAAACTTTTACTTATTATTTTAAACTAATTCAATAGAAAAATTCAAAAACTAACAACAATAAATTAGTAAACTAATCATCTACGATAAATATATTTTTTAACAATATTTAATCTTGAGATTCATGAACACAAAGTTTTCAAACTTTAAAAAATTTAAATAGTCATTTAGATCTCTCTCTTTTACTAACAAGTTATTTGAAAGGATAAATAAACCTATATAGAAATGTTAAACTATATATCAATTAACGATATTACGGAATTCTAGTATGGGGAGGGGACTCCACGGGGTGGGGGACATGTTTGCCATCCCCATCCCTAAAGTACTCCAGAGGAACTTTATTCTCCATCCCCGTCCGCGTGGGGGAAAATTCTCCATCTTTGGGACCCCAAATGGAGAATCCTTGCGGGGATCCCCACTAACGGGTGCAAATTGACATCCCTAATTAAGACCATTAATCGAGATGATGTAGAGTTACCAAACGTTAACAACTTAAATGCCTCATATTGGTGACTTTCTTGGTGTCTCTAGAGCGCTAGTTCGACATGTTGCACCGCCTCCACCAAAAGAAAAAGTGTGTGGTATGAAGAAATGGTCGACAAGACGATTGACTAAGAGCAAGAAGTTCTCCAGCAGGTCGACACTATACATATGATTATTGAACAACCCCCGGTGGCGATAGTAAATCGAAACCAAAATTCTAACCAAGTCGTTAGGCAGGTTTGACGAGACGCGGTAGTTGGAGAACAAAACCTAGAAACCATTGTCGAGCGAATCATGGTTCGAAATGAAATGAATATTGGCTCTTATAGGCGTACGTAATCTTCCCCATTATCATATTTTGTTTTGCAAACATAACTACTTAGGGGTTGGAAAGTCCCTAAGTTCACCAAATTTACAAGAGATACATAAGTGTCCACTATTGAACATGTTGCTAGATACCAAACCGAAGATGGAGATATAGTCAACAATGAGGATTTAAAACTGAAATATTTTTCAAATTCTTTGTCGAAAATGCGTTTACCTGACTCACGATGCTACATCCCCACTCGATCCATACGTGGACCCAATTAAAGAAATTGTTCCATGAACAATTTTACATGGGACAATAAAAAAAGTCTAACAAAACTTGTTGGTGTCAAACAAAAAGTTGTTGAGTCAATCGACCAATATCTAAACAGGTTCACACTTTTGAAAGCAAGATGCTTTACTCACGTCCCCTAGTACTAATTTGTCGAAATGGCTGCGAATGACCTAGAGAAAAAGTTGGATACTCAATATTTGAGAGATATGGCACAATTATCTATTAGAGTTTGACGAATCGAACATTTGAAAGCTAAGAAAGTCAAGGTGAACAAGTATTAAAAGAAAGGGAAAGTTGCTTAAGTAGCCACTGGAGAATATTCTTCCAACGACGATGAGTCAATCGCAAAATTTGAGGTTAATGTGGCTGAATTTCAGGTTGAGTCTCCTTATGTGTGTAAACCATTAAAGCCATCAAGCGGAAAGAATTCTATCGAAATTGAAAAAAGTGACAAGAGTATCATAAAAATCTATGTTTTCGATATCACTAAATGTGATAAAATATTTGATTTGTTAATAAATGATGTTCAAATTTTTTTGCCTCAGAACCTAAAAAATCTCACACTCGACAAAGAAAAATAGAATAAATTATGCAAATTTCATAACTTTCTTCGTCATAAAAACTTTCAATGTGTTGTTTTCATAATTTTCTACATATTTGACATACTTTTATCTCTTTTTATTTTTTTAAGCAGACAAAAAGTTTAGATTCGTGCTTTAAGTGTGTTGCGCTACCTTGTTCCATTTTTCCAGGGGCTTTTGCATAACATATTTAAGCCAAGGAAAGACAATTGTTTTAGAAATGAATTAAGGTATGAGAATGTTATAGTAAAAAAAACAGTTGTCTCTTGTTAATGTGTCTAGAGAATGTTGTTTGGTTGTTTTTCGGGTCATGAAATGGGTCCCACGATTAAGACCATAGCTAGACTAGGGTTTGAACAGACAGCTATCTAGTCCATTCAAATGTAATGCCACAACCACAACTGCCGCTGCTGTATCACACAGTTTTACACAATTTCGTACGGAGTTCAAGTTTCCTAACAAGGACAACTTTTCCAACTGTTATTAATAAAATCTCATTAATATTTTCTCTCGTGATTTTTTTCTTAGCATAGTATCGGGGAATATTGATATTTATTCATAAATGAACCATTTCAAAATGATTCGATTTAACTTTTACGAATGATACAAAAAGCAAGGGTTTTCCTTTTTCTAGTAGCAAAGAGTGGTCCAATACAAAGGGGAAAATGGAATCTGAAATTACCCTCTTCGTAGTTTGGTTAATGGTTGGGTTGATTTGAACATTAAAGTAAAAAACCAGACTGTGGCATGAAAACCACATTTCATGGCTTTTTACATTCATTGACTTTATGCTAATCAATGGGTCATCAAGTTTTTACTATTATTAAACGACAAGATAAAAGGTACACATCACATCCAATTTATATTCTTAATTTACTTTAGTGAATTTGTTTGAAGCAACAAAATATGTGACTGGGATTCCTCTAAATGATTCTTCTTTACAACAACAAAAACAAGTAGTCAAATCATCTAGTGTTTATTAGGCGGAAGTTTAATAATTGCTTGGATAAGGTTTAGGGTTTACAACCAAATATTTTCCTATTAGATGCATTACAACCAGCTAACAGTGAAATCAATTGATGCATGATCAACTGAAGACTAAATGTGGTTATCAAGACCAAATGAGTTTGGAGGATGTTTTAAACTTTATTAGGCTTGTAGTAATGTTTAATTGGAGTCCAAAAGGATGCAACATATAGATCTAATCATGTCAAAATATGATATACCCACATTTTTACATATGGAATGGAGTGATAAAGGAAGAAGATAAAATTGACCTCAACGTCAATTTGAATGACAAAAATGTGATCAAATATTCACTCATTAATTAAACTAGAAATAACATTCACCCATTAATTCAATCCTATAGGCAAGATATTATTAGATAATTAAGTCTAGAACGTGCGTAAAGGTTTATCCTCTTATTTATATATTGTTGAATGTGTAATTTTTTTATATCGAAGTATTATTTGATAAAATTTGTATTAACTAGATTCGATAGAGTCGAATATAGCTAGTGGTTGTCGAGATGTGTGGAAAGAGTGTACATTTTCAAAATAATTAACTTAGCAATTATTTCGTTTTGTGTATTAGCTCTGAGTTAGTTAATTAGGGTTTGTTTCATGAACAAGCAAACTCAAAATAATAAATATGTGTATCAGAATCATCTTGCAACCAATGCGTGGTTGATTCACTCGAGAAAATAACAATAGGAGTAGTTAATCAAAAATATTGATTCTTGTTCATCAAGATTGATTTAGATTATCTTCAAGATTGACGTTGATCTCAATATATGGTATCTAGAGCACTTACTGTGAGTCTTGGGAAGCTTAATGTGATGATCATCCGAATAGACACTTTTCAACAAATCTTTCAATCATGAAAGATAAGAATTATGAGATTTAAGAAGATGCATGTTGTTTTCTACTATCAAGATCTTTGGGATTTTGTGAAGAATGGAGTAACACGAATATGAGAGAATGCTACTGATGAAGAAAAGGACGCACATAAATATTTGAGGAAGAAAGATTATAAAGATTTCTTAATAATTCATCAATGTGTTGATCTATACAACTTTGAGAAAGTTGGTGATGTAGACTCGAGAAAGGAAGCATGAGACATCTTGGAGAAATCGTTTGGTGGTGCAAAGAATGTGAAAGAGGTGAGGTTACATACTCAAGAAAAAATGTATGAGTTGTTTCAGATGGAAGAAACTGAAAGCGTGGTTGAAATCTTGGCTGGGGTCACAAAACTGGTGAATCAAATCAAGATGTATAGAGCAATGTTAACATCAAGATCAGTTGTCACAAAGATCTTGAGTTCATTAGCTCCAAAATTCGATCATGTGGTAGTAGCCATTGAAGAATCAAAAGATTTGTCAAGTGTGACAAAAGAAGAGCTTTAAGGGATACTTGAATATCATGAGCAAAGAATGGTTGACAGATCTGCAAGCAAGGCAAAAGGTGATGTAGCTCTGCAGGTGCAATTAGAAAAATAAAAGAAATGTGGAATGGCAACAGATGAAGAGGAAGTTACAACAATTTGAATGGTAGAGGTAACCAATAATAAGGAAATTGGTCGAACCAAATATAACCCTCGAACTAGAGCAACCACAGAGGTGGTGTTGCAGGTAGAGGAAGAGGTGGGTGAAGAAAACCCAACAAGATTCACAATCAATGTTATCATTATCAGAAGTATGGTCACAAATCTAGTGATTATTCTAAAAAAATAAATTCTAAAACTGATGCAAGGCTTACAAAACACGAAGAAGAAGAAGAAGAAGAAGAAGAAGAACAAGAAGAAGAAGAAGAAATAATGTTGATGGTCACAACAAGAGATGAAGAAATAATCAAGGACCAATGGTACTTGGATTCAGGAAGAAAAATGATGTGATCAAGTTATTCACAGAGTTTAAATCTATGGTTGAAAGACAAAGTGGTCGAAAGTTCATGACATTGAGAAATGATGGTGGTGAAACATATGTGTCGAAGGATTTTGATCCATTATGTGAGAAATAAGTGATTATGCATGAGGTTGAGCCACCCTACACTCCACGGAAAAATGGAACTACAAAAAGAAAGAATAGAACCATCATAGATATGGTGAGAAGTATGTTCAAAGACAAGTATTTACCTAATGAGTTAAGGGGTGAGGTTTTGTTGACTGCAACATACATCTTGAACAGATGTTCGACTAAGAAGCCAAAAGGAATCACACTATAAGAATGTTTGTATAGTGTCAAGCCTAGCTTAAGTCATTTGAAGGTGTTTGGATCAATAGCACACAGACACATGCCTGATCAGCTAAGAAGAAAACTTGATGACAAGTCAGACTCAATGATCATGATAGGATATCATTAGATTGATGGGTATAAATGGTTCGAACCAGTTAACAAGCAAGTTGTGATCAACATATATGTGATAATAGACGAGCTTAAGGAATGAGATTTGAAAGATAATGTCAAGAAAGATTCAGTTTGAACCTTATGTGATGAAACAACTAGTGAAGCTGGAAGAGGAATTTGACAAGAAGAAGCCATAGGTCAAGCAGGAAAAAGCATACCTCAAAGAACAAGAAACATGCCCACAAGGTTGTAGGAATGTGTGATTATATCAGATGATGTGGTCGATGATGAATATGATTTGGTATACTATTATTTATATGCAAATACTAAGCCATTCAATATAATTGAGGCATTGAAGAACTCACAGTGGATGCAAGCAATGGATGGGAAGTAAAGATTTGATTAACTGATATGGGAGAACTGAGTATACACTAACTGTTTATAACTAATTTTTAAATTAATATTTTTTGGAGATTGTTCAATAGGCCCTTATGTAAGTATACCACTCTTTTGAAAATTTAAAATTATCCTTCATGAGTCTGGAGATGCATCTCTGAATGCACCTACGTCACAACTAAAATGCGTTATTCTGAGATCCACCACAATTTTGAACAAAATATGGTTCAGAGATACATCTTTGTATGGTTTTTAGGTGTATTCGAAGATGCATATCTGAACTATTACCTAAAAGTTTATGAAAGTATGGTAAATACAAAGGGAGACTATTTCGAAGATATATCTCTAGAACCCTCTCTGATTCAGATAAGAACATCACCGTTGTCCAAAATTTGATTTTTATGAGACAAACTTATACTAACTTATATTAACGTCAAATCAAAGTAAAAATAAAATTAAAGGAGGGTACATATCCATACATCAATAAAAAATTCAAGATAATTCATACATAACATTTGTCCGAAAAATACCAAAAACATAATAATACATCCCAATATAAACTACTAGCAATGTCTCGCCTACCTACTTCTCCGTCTGTACTGCACAATATTCGTAACTCAGCAAAAATGATCTCCATAACGACTAACTAGGGAGAACCATTCTTAAAGAGTCCTGCTTTTATGTCTTCTCTATCCATCTGCACAATACGACGCGTAAGTCCCCAAAAGTCAGGTTGCAATATTTCAACTGCTAGAGTGCAAATGTAACATCATCCGCCTAAAAAACACAAACAAATCAACATTTTTTAGAAGGACTACAAGTGTCCTAATCCCCTATTGCACAAAGGGGTTACGTAGGCACAAAAGGTTCACAATCGCGACGAGCGGAACTAATAAAACCTTTTTCTTTGTATATACTTTGCAATCATGCATTCCCTTAGCAATAGACTTAAGATTTAGATATAGACACGCCCTTTGATAAGAACAATAAGAGTGGATCCCGTGGAATACCACGGACGTGAGGAGTGCTAATACTTTCTCCTTGCATAATCGACTATCGTACCCTTTCTCTTGGTCGCGAGACCTCGACGATTTCTCTCTCAAGTTTATTCGATATTTTCTTTTTCCTTTCGTAGGATAATTTCGTAGGATGACGATTTTAGTGTTTTATAATTTTCAGCTAATTGCTTTAATAGCACCTGCCCAAACTTTGATCATTATTCATATACCTGAATTTTCATGATTAGATAGACCATGCTCGCTTAGTGGTTCAGTTTTGATGCATCATTATATTGAATTTGAGGCGTACATAAGTTTAATTCTTTTTAATTATAATTATTTTAAATAATAATAAATAACAAAAAAGAAAAAGAAATAAGAAGCAACTTGGCCATCCGGGACTCTCTCACTTTACTGCTTAAGAAAATAGGATGAGGCATTATCTGTATCTTAACCATAAACTAGGGATGGCAAATTTAAGCACACTGCACCCGCACCCGCCTCCTAGACCTGACCCGCACCCGCATGCTCTAAAATTTGTCCACCCCCCACCCCAACAAGAAACGGGCCCGCACCCGCCCGAATAAATTTGTTATTTTATTTTTAAATTTTCATTTTTTTCAATAAAGTTAAAAGTAAATAATTAAACTAAATACTTAATTATTTTAAAAGTATTTTTCAAGTTTGATAGTTTTATTTAAATTTTATTTTCAAAAAAATAAATAATAATTCTAATAAACATAATATTATAATATTAAAAAGTATAAAAAGTGTAAATAAGTAATAAAACTATTAAAAACAAATAAAATAAAATAAATTTAATTGGCGGGTGCGCATATACCGCCTGTTAAACCGGTTTTCCCTAATTTCGAGAGGCGGAACGGGTTTTTTTGCCATGCCTACCATAAACTTATAAAAACTACACATTTTATAAATATATTTAACGGAAACACCTTACCTTAGCTTAAATTATAAATA
Organism: Vicia sativa; assembly: GCA_021764765.1. Classification (NCBI taxonomy): domain Eukaryota; kingdom Viridiplantae; phylum Streptophyta; class Magnoliopsida; order Fabales; family Fabaceae; genus Vicia; species Vicia sativa. The sequence continues at coordinate 184,130,097 of CM038794.1, forward strand.
TTTTAATATATTTTATTTAAAATATAATAAATATATAATAACCTTTATTTAAAATATTATGTTTAATTATTACTACTTTTATTTTATTTTAATTAATACTAATCTTAACAAATATATTTTAGTTTTTAAATATTCTACTTTTAATATATAATTTATTTAAATATATAAACTTTTCTATTTAAAACAATATAACATATTTCATTTTTTAAAGTTTTTTTATTATGATTCTTTTTTTAAAATTACTAATATTTTTTATACATAACTATTATATTTATCTAAATATTTTTCATTAATGTATAATATTTTAACTTTCATTAACATAAAAATATATACTATTTTTATTAATATATTCTGTTTTTAAAATAATAATTTAAAATATATAAAAAATATTAGTTATGTATAAAAACTCTTAATAATTTTTAAAAGTATATATATTATTGTTTTAATAACTAATAATTTTAAAAAAACTCTTATATAATAATTTAATAGCATGCAAACCTAAAACTAATATAATAAACAAAATAAATCCTATTATATATAAAATTAAAAAATAAATTGCATAAATACTTCTTATATATCTCTTTCAATCTATCTTCTTCCCCAATCTTCTTCTTCAATATTCTCCAATATTTTTTCAATTTTAACAAAAAAAATCATTAAAATTTTAATTAGAAAAACAAATACAATATAAAGAAAATTGAAATTAAACAAAACATAATTACCTATTATGATGTTGAAATTGATTAAGTATTATTTTGGACAAGATTTGGAGGAATTTTGGTTTGAGTTGCAAGGAGGAATGAAATGCCGAGGAAGAATGAAGAAGGAAAAGAAGAAGAAGGGAACACTGAAGTGTTATAATGAATCTGAAGCATTTATTTATATAGCTATGCTATCTTTACACTTCTTTTACATACACCGTATATTACACCCAGAATATTAACAAAGGAAGATGTTGTTGCACAAATTTCAAAGCAAAATAAATTGTTAAAAAATTGGAATTAGTAGAATTTTTGTATGTAAATACGGTGTGGTGTAATGAAATGGTTTACACTTATCATCTCTCTTATTTATATGTCACGTAGCACGTTAAAATTACGTTGCAACCTTATTACGTGAGATGCACGTCGCAACACTCCAAACGGTAAAAACAATTAATGCCTTAGTTTGTCAACGTTGTACCCCATCAACTCAAGTCAGACTTATTTTTCTCTCTTAAATGTTGCGACGTGGGTATCACGTCACAATTTATTTTTAAAAAAATTCAAATTTCCCTCCATGTTTACGTTACACATTTTTTTGTTTTTATTATTAATTATAAGATCACAACTTATTTTTCAAAATAAAAAGGTTTGACTTTCTTGATTATAACGTTGTCATTATTATTTTATTATTAAAAATGCTAGCAACGTGACCATCATGTCGCAACTAGATTTTATTACTCACGTGATATTCATATCACTATATTACATCATTGGAGAAGATATATATATATATATATATATATATATATATATATATATATATATATATATATATATATATATATAAAGGTGCAATCTTAAGGGTGCAACCAAATAATATTGAGGGGGTTTAAATTTCAAATATAATAGAATTTTTATACGTGCAGTTAATCTACAGATTTGAGAGTGACTATGTCCCAATCTAAAAATATTATAAACTTTTTACGATAATGTGGAAGCACGTTTTTTTCTGTGAGTCAAGAGAACGCAACCGAGAACAAACACACATATTCCATAGAGGAGTCCTTCCTATCCTTCTGATACAAATGATATTAATGAAACATTCGATGTGAAACTAAGAAATTTTTCTCTCAACCAATTTGAAATGCAAAGGGAATTTAAAATGACTGCTTTTAAAGTTGATGTGAAACTATAAAATTTTATTGATGGTATTAATATTTTAAATTATCTATTTTAATTTATTTTGGTTAAATAAATTTTGTAAATAATATCATACTATCTATTAATATTTGAACGCACTTACAGATTTATAGTATAATGACTCTTTATACCCTTCACATTTCTAATTTTATAAGATTTGTGAACATAGTCAAACTCGTATTCCGACAGAAGTGTGAATTTACATGTAAATGTCATAAACATGTGTTTGATACAGCAACAGATCTACTTGTCACATGTATCACATGTAGTGGTATAAGGTTGTGTGAACACTCAACTGTCATCATTGAGTATGGATGGCATAATAATATAAATACCAGTGAATATTCCATCCCATAGAAAGAACATTGTTATCATGAAAGCAGACCCGCAACAATATTAGATCCTCTCTAGGGGAATATACGTTTTTTTGGTGCCAGCATTAGGAATTTACCATTATATTTAATTATCTTTCCCGAATCAACAACAGGTGCGTTAGAATTTAGAAGTTGTTTTCCGACTAAAGGGTGTTGGATTTGTTTGTTACTTACTTCTTCATAGAGAGGAGTTCAAAACTCCACAGAGGATCATCACGGTTGCCTCTTGTAGATCTTGGTCGAGTATAGGTTGGTTGTTTAGTCTTGTACATATGTTGACAGACAGCTACCAGATGAGGTCACCTGATAAACCTGGCTTGGATGTTGATGAGATTATAGGTCTTCTTGAGCTGCTTCCATATCAGCCAGAATTGGATCCCTTGTCTTGATCATGATTTGCAACATTGGGCATTGCTGCTACATCCTCAACACCCCTATGTTTAGAATGATCACAGTGAGGACTAGAACTTGAATGCTTCAACATCCCCAATGAATCTATTTATTTTGGAAGGAGCTCTAGAGGAAGGCGTGACATTGGCAAGGCGGGTATCAATGTAGGCCCATCTGTACAGAGGCTAGAAAAGATGATAACTTAATGCTATTCTATTTAATAAATCTGTTATGCAGCAACTTAAACAATCTAACAGTTTTGCTACAATAATTTTATAGTCTTTGCAACATCATTACTCTAATATCTTCTATACAATTTTGGCTTCAAAATTAAGTTAGTCTAATATGAAGCTTCTGACCCCTTTTAGACAATCAAAATTAGTGGAAAATGGTATATAACCTAAAGCATAGTGGAAAATGGTTGGATGCATATGTCAAAAACTAATTAGAAAAGAAGCAAACCTCAACTAGCTAAAAAGCTAAGATGATGAAAGTTGAAACTCAATCCTATTAGATGATACATGAACTCTAATATCTAAACACTAAATAAAACATCAACACACAGACTTCAACACTTCAAACCTCAACCTTAAAAATGTATTTAGTTATTGAATGGATAGTTTAATGGTCTCAAAGACATACATTCATATATAAATAACACAAAGCATAACAGTAACAATATCTTCCAACAAAACTATTGGATTGGTAACATGGCATAAATTTAAAATTTTTAAACTGATTCTTCTTTAAATTTGAGGTCTTCAAGTAGTGATTGATCATTCTCTTTATGACAATGGTTGATAAAGGAATGATTCATATCATTCACTTGGTATTGTTCCTACAAAAGAAAAATATTGATGAAATAAATTAGTATGTTGTAAAAAATTTACTAGGTTACCTCCAAATTAACAACCACTATCTTAACAAAACTTGAATTAGTAACATAACTTGAATTTTCAAATAAAAAATATAGTTCATGATTGCATGTGTTCACCTGATTTACAAAGTTAATGCATTCTTGATTTGGATTGAAGAGAGCTATATCATCTGCAATATTGCTCCTCTGAACATATCTCTGCTCACACTATAAATATATAAAAAATAGTATGAAGTGTCTTATTAATTATCAAAACAGTCTATCATCTCTATTTAATACAATAAGTAAGAATCAAACAAAAAACTTCAATTATTTGGATACTTTCTTGGTTCGACGGTTCGACAGAGTTTAGCATGCAGTCGAAGTTTGCTCACATGTTGTTGTCGAAGTGTTACAAGCTGTAGCCGAAGTGTGTTCTAGCTTGTAGTGTCGAAGGATGCTAGGATTGTTAGCATCGAATTGGGCTTGTTTGTCACGTCCAATTGGTTAAGTTAGCTTGTACCTTAAGTTAGCTTGTAATGGGTATTTGTGATAAAAGCCCATTAGTTTAGTATGTTAGGTTTATAATAAATAGCATACTAGTCTCTCATCATTGCATACTGCAAATCCTATTTTAGGGTGAGAGGGTTATTTGTTATTCTTGTATACTTGTAATTTTATTTCAAGAGTAAGGAAATAATAGCAGTTAATAATCAACCATTGTGTTCATCGTGTTCTTCATTCTTTTTTCTACCCTAATTGTTTCTTGATCATTAATCAACAAGTTTATATTTTGTTCTAAAGACATCCGATTCACAACAAATTGGTGCGGTGAGCGTGGAGAAGATGTCTTCGACAAAGTATGAGATTGAAAAGTTCATCGGAGTGAACGATTTCGGTCTATGGCGGTTGAAGATGAAAGCCCTACTGGTTCAACAGGGTTGTTTGAAAGCGTTGAAGATAGAATCAGCCATGAACAAAGCGTGAACGACAACTGAGAAGACGACAATGATAGAGAAGGCCCACAGCGCAATTTTATTGAGCCTTGGTGATAAGGTTCTTCGACAGGTATCAAAGGAGACGACGACGACAAGGTTAAGGTTAAAAGATTTGTACATGACAAATCATTGGTGAAACTCCAAAAATTTGAAGATTATTCGTGAGGTCAAGAAATTCAAAAAGGATAATAAGTTGAAGAAAGGTAAAAAATGTGGTATTCAATGCTATCATTGTAAGAATGAGGGTCACACAAGAAAAGTGTGCCCTGAACGCCTGAAAGATAATGGAGGAAAGGATAATGGAAATGCAACTATTGTTCAAGATGATTTCGACTAATATGATGTTCTTGTGGTTTCGAGCAGCAACCCATCAAAGGAGTGGATTATGGATTCTAGGTGCACTTGACACATGACTCCAAACAAATACTTGTTCGAGGAATTATGTGATCAAGATGGTGGATCTGTATTGCTGGGAAACAACAGAGCTTGTAAGATTGCAGGTGTTGGATCTGTGAGATTCAAACTCCATGATGAGTCAATAAGTTTATTGACTAAAGTCATGTATGTACCTGATTTGAAGAGAAATTTGATTTCTCTTGGTGAATTCGACAAGAAAGGATATGTTTTTCAATGAGAGAAAAGTATGCTAAGAGTCATAAAGGGGTCGAAGGAAGTCTTGAGAGACGTGAAGAAACAAGGCTTGTATACCGTTGAGGCTGAAGTTGTAAGTGGTTCGACAAATTTTACATGAACGAAACCTTTGTCTAAGACAGAAATTTGGCACATGAGATTAGGTCATGTCAGTGAAAGGGGTCTGGTCGAATTGGGGATACAAAATTTGCTTGGTGGAGACAAAGTCGAAAAGACGAAGTTTTTTGAACCCTGTGTACTTCGAAAATCTTGTAAAGTGAAGTTAAACAAAGGCAAATAAAGAACACATGGATCCCTTGATTACATCCATGCTGATCTTTGGGGGCCTGCAAGGTGTCCATCACATTCAGGAGCAAGATATTTTCTATCCATAGTAGATGACTATTCTAGAAAGTTATGGGTATTCATTCAGAAGACTAAAGATGAAACTTTTGAGAATTTTAAAGGTTGGAAGACTTTGGTCGAAAATCAATTTGGCAGAAAGGTCAAGAGGTTGAGAACAGACAATGGTCTTGAATTTTGCAATGAGGCATTCAACAACTTTTGTGATGCTTCTGATATTGCGAGGCACAAAACTACTGCAGGCACTCCACAACAAAATAGTTTGGATGAAATGTTTAATCGAACCATATTGGAGAGAGTTAGATGCATGTTGACTAGTGCTGGGTTAGATAAGGTGTTTTGGGCTGAGGCTGTTTGACAATAATATATCTGATAAACAAATGTCCTTCGACTGTGTTAGATATGAAGACACCTGAAGAAGTTTGGTCGAAACATCCACTAAATCTCGATAAACTGAGATTATTTGGATGTGTAGCTTATGCTCACATTTTGCAAGACAAGGTCGAACCTACAACTCTTAAATGCATGTTCATGGGATACCCCGAAGGAGTCAAAGCTTATAGGCTATGGTGCCTAGAGTCAGGTCACAAAAGGATTATCACCAATCGAGATGTTGTTTTCAATGAAGCTGAAATGGATTTCAAGAAAACAAATGATGTTGGTCGAAGTGCAGAAGTATCTGACGAAGAGCTGGAACAGGTAGAGATTCCTGTTGAGGTGGAGCATGTTGATGCTGAATTGCATATCCCAAATAAAGTCGAAGAAGCAGAGGATGCTGATGAAGTTGAGGAAATTGTCGATGACTATATATTGGCAAGAGATAGGACACAGAGAGTCATCAAACCACCTCAAAGATTTGGGTATGCAGATCTTGTAGCTTATGCGTTAATCTCTGCAAGTGAGGTTCTATACGAAGAACCAAGAGACCATAAGGAAGTTATGAGGAGTCGAAATAAGACTGAATGGCTAAAGGCCATGGATGATGAGATGAAGTCTCTTCATGATAACAACACTTGGGAATTGATCAAGAAACCTGCTGGAGCCAGGTTAGTCAGTTGTAAATGGAATTTCAAAGTTAAGGAAGGAATCGAAGGAGTGGCGTCGAAAAGATACAAGGAAAGGTTGGATGCAAGGGGTTTCACTTAGAAAGAAGGCGTAGACTTCAATGATGTCTTTTCTCCTATTATGAAGCATAGGTCTATTCGAATGTTGCTTGCCATGGTGGCACAGTTCGATCTTGAACTGGAACAGATGGATGTGAAGACTGCGTTCTTGTATGATGATCTAGATGAAACAATCCTGATAAGGCAACCTGAAGGGTATGTCGAAAAGGGAAAGAAAGATTATGTGTGCAAGTTGAATAGATCTTTATATGGGCTGGAACAATCTCCTCGACAGTGGAATAGGAGATTCGACAAGTTCATGGCACACATAAGTTTCGTTAGAAGTTAGTTCGACCACTGTGTTTACTTCAGATTTCGTTATGGTAATTCATTTTTTATTTTGTTGCTTTATGTTGATGATATTCTCATAGCAAGTAACAATCTCAAAAAGGTAATGAGGGTGAAGACTGAACTCAATAAGCAGTTTGGATTGAAGGATTTGGGAGCAACTTCCAGTATTCTTGGGATTGACATTCGAGGAGATAGAAAACAATCGAAATTATGCTTATCTCAAGAGGCATATTTACGGAAGATTCTCGAAAAGTTTGGTATGTCAAATTCGAAGCCTGTTGTGACTCCAACAAACCCTCAATTCAAGTTGAGTATTGATCAATGTCCCAGTACTGAGGTCAAAAGAGCTTATATGAGTAGCATCCCATATACTTTTGTAGTAGGTTCTTTGATGTATGCTATGATTTGTATTATACCCGACATATCTTATGCAGTAAGTCTTGTAAGCAGGACATGGTGAATCTTGGAAATGCTCACTGGCAAGCATTGAAGTGAATTTTAAGGTACATAAATGGGTCTCTGAACAGAGTCTTAATTTATGGTGGAGCCTTGGGTAAAGATAGTAAAGCAGTAATCAAAGGATATGTCGACTCTGATTATGCAGGTTGTATGGATTCCAAAAAATCTATTTCTGGATATGTTTTCACTTTTGTTTGGTACAATAATTAGTTGGAAAGTAACACTTCAAAAGGTTGTTGCATTATCAACCACTGAAGCAAAATATATTGCTTTAACTGAAGTTGTGAAAGAAGCATTATGGCTTGAAGGTTTTGCTAAGGAGTTGAAAATTCGAGGTGAAGTTATCACTTTTAAATGTGATAGTCAAAGTGCAATACACCTGTCGAAGAATTCAGCCTATCATGAGCAAACCAAGCACATTGATGTGAGGCTGCATTTCGTCAGAGGGGTAATTAAGCGTGGAGAAGTCCAAGTGCTGAAGGTTTCGACAGATCATAATGATGTTGATATGATCAGCAAGACATTGCCTAGTTGCAAGTCTTTCCACTATATACAGTTGATAAAGCTGCATGAAGAAAACTAGTTCGTTAGTTGATAATAGAGTTTGTTCTAAGGTGAAGATTTGTGAGATATTAGGTCGAACTCTATTGGGTTGAATGTAGTATCTTGGTTCGACGGTTCGACAGAGTTTAGCATGCAGTCGAAGTTTGCTCACATGCTGTTGTCGAAGTGTTACAAGTTGTAGTCGAAGTGTGTTCTAGCTTGTAGTGTCGAAGGATGCTAGGATTATTAGCATCGAATTGGGTCTATTTGTCATGTACAATTGGTTAAGTTAGCTTGTACCCTAAGTTAGCTTGTAATGGGTATTTGTGATAAAAGCCCATTAGTTTAGTATGTTAGGTTTATTATAAATAGGATACTAGTCTCTCATCATTGCATACTGCAAATCTTATTTTAAGGTGAGGGGGTTATTTGTTATTCTTGTATACTTGTAGTCTTATTTCAAAAGTAAAGAAATAATAGCAAGTAATAACCAACCCTTGTGTTCATCGTGTTCTTCATTCTTTTTCCTACCCTAATTGTTTCTTGATCATTAAGCAACAAATTTATATTTTGTTCTAAGACATCCAATTCATAACATATTATATATGTATTCTCTTGAGACATTAAAGAATTATGAAATGAAATGAAAACTGTCTTTAATTTTTAATAGCTGATTTTCTTTGCCTTCTCTAATTTTAGGGTTCTCTTAATTTTGACAGGGGTTCATGTTTTAACTTCTTATCAAAAACTCACGTTTAAATTTAAAAGTTATAAATTATAATTATAATAAATTCTAAAGACAATTTTTATTTTATATGAAAAGAATCTAACATCTCAAAATTATTTTAAAATCAATTCTACATGTCTAATTTTTTTTTGTTACATGACAACTTTTTTAAAGTTTTACGAAGTATTATATTTGAACACTTTTGTGAAACTTTACGTCTACATATGTCTTCTTATAATAAACCTTGCACCCATAAACGAAGAACTATAAAATAAAAATTGGCTAGAAAAAGACTCTATTTGTTTTAGCTTTAAAAATGTGTTTTTATAAAAATGTTTTTGAAAATATTAAAAAAAATTATTTTAAATTCATTTCTTATAAATTGAAAGACTAACTTTACTATCGAGTAATTTAAATATGAATGATTGAAGATTAAACGTTCAATATTCTTTTTGTTCTTATAGATTACTTTCGAAGTTCATTTTAGTCTCTTGATTTAAAAAAGATTTATATTAATCCTGTGAGATATTGGATCGAACTCTATTGGGTCGAAGGTAGTATATTAGTTCGACGGTTCGACGGTTTGACAAAGTTTAGCATGCAGTCGAAGGTTGCTCACATGCTATTGTCGAAATGTTACAAGCTGTAGTCGAAGTGTATTCCAGCTTGTAGTGTCGAAGGATGCTAGGAGTGTTAGCATCGAATTGAGCCTGTTTGTTATGTCCAATTGGTTAAGATAGCTTGTACCCTAAGTTAGTTTGTAATGAGTATTTGTGATAAAAAGCCCATTAGTTTAGTATGTTAAGTTTATTGAATTGGTTATTTGTTATTCTTGTATACTAATCAATCATTGTGATCATCGTGTTCTTCATTCTTCTTCCTACCCTAATTGTTTCTTGATCATTGAGCAACAAATTTATATTTTGTCAACAAATCTATTAACTCTTAAGCAGGGCTGGCCCTACTCTTAAGAGTTTATCTTGTTATTCATTTTCATTTAATTTGTGATGAAGAAATTTAGAAATCAATCGCTAACATTGTCGCTAGTTAGATAAAAAAAACTAATATGTTACATTACGAAGAGTTAATGGATCATTATGAATATTTTTTAAGTTAAGAGATCAAAATAAATTTCAGAAATAAAATAAAGGATCAAAAAGAGCATTAAATAAGATTAAAATATAGTTGAAATCACAATATTTATAAAAGATTTATCTAAAGAAATAATTTTTGTTGAAAAATCTTTAAAATAGTTTAAAGTTTATGAGACTTTTTGAAATTTTAATATCAAAAAATTATGATAAAAAAAGGATGAAATAAAACAACATTTTAAGAGTAACTATTATAAATAATTTTTTATTTAATTTATATTTTTTTAAATAAAATATATAACACTATTAAAATTATTTTTTTAAAACAACTACTAACGACAACAATCCCCTGCATAAAAAATAGGGTTAAATATATTTTTGGTTCCTATAAATATTTTAATTTTGGCTTTTACTCAGAAAAAAAGTCGAGTTTTTGTATCTATAAAATTATTTTTGTATGTAGTTTTAATCCCTGTAGAAAAATTAAAACTGCATGCAAAAGTAATTTTATAAGGACTAAAACACAGACTTTTTTTATAGGGATTAAAAATTATTTTTAGTAATTTAATAGGGACTCAAAACATATTTAATCTTAAAAAATAATTATAAAAAATTATTTTCTAGGGAAATATGACCTAGAGTTAAGGTATTTATAGCGGTCCCTTAAACATGGATTTAGGGACGACTGAGACGTAGTAACCGCTCCACCTTGATTAGGGAAGCTGTTGAATACCTATTTCTTAGGAAAATATGACCAATATTTCATATAAACGCGATTATAGGTTATGCCAACGTAATCTCCCACGTTTTTCATCAAGAAACCAATAAAATAAGAGTTATATATGAATGTCATATTCTAAGATAATTGTCTTATAAGATTTGACTCTATACCATATTATCGTAAACCTTTACAAATATATCACTATAAATTATATATATATATATATATATATATATATATATATATATATATATATATATATATATATATATATATATATATATATATATATATATATATATATATATATATATATATATATATATATATATATATATATATCCAACACCTTTATTTAAGTTAAAACTCTAGGCCTTGCAATCAAAGTTTAATGTGAAAACCTGTAAATTCTAATTTCTCTGATCTTTAAACTCTAACCTTGTAAAATATATCCTATTATATTCTCTTTATCAAATATAGATAGATTTAATATTTTATTCGACGAAATTTTTGAATTAATCTTCCATAAAATAAAAATATACTTTCAAAAATAAAGTAAATAATTAGTATTTTTAAATGAATTTATAATAAAAAATGTAAAAAAAATAAATCAATCGATAATATAATATCCATATTCATAGCATCCATATTCAAAATATCAACTACTCTTAATCTACCTATTATACTAACTACAAACCAATCGTTTTTAGTCTATTTGTTGTTTTCTTTGGGATTGTCCCCTTTTCTATATTCTAAAATGATTTTATTTTGTTACTTTTCATTTTATATAACCTTCCTTCTTGGTGTTTTGTTTTTTCTTTCTATTTTCCCCCTCAAATTCATTTGTAACAAGAAAAACAAAAACGGACGGTCATCTCACTATAATTTCCAAAAAATTTAGATTTCCCTCATTTTTCCCAAAACGAAAATTACAACAACAACAAAAAAAAAAAAACCAGAAATATAAATATCCGGCATTTTAGAATCACTCTTTTTTAGACAAATTTGTCCTTCTGTTATGTCATTTTCCCGTCGCCATTACTTCTCTTTTTTTTGGGCAAATAATTATTATTTTATTTACTTTTTAAAAATATGTTAAAAAGAAAATCAAACAGATAATAAACTGTGTGCTGCTCATTCTTTTTGAATGTCAAAATAAATTATTTATTTTAAAAAATTTTATAGACATAAAAAATACAATTACTAATAAGTTATTGAATTTTTTTATAAAAGATTTACTTTTAGTAGTATGAAACCAAAAATACTAAAAGAAATATATATTATTTTACCAGTTTTTTTTACGAAGAAGAGGGCTAGATCTCCATGAAAACAATTATACTACAATCAGAGTGACAAAATTCCACTTATCCGCCTCTAGAATAAGCTCTAACATTTCTGGACAATTCTCAAGAAAAATACACATACCATTCATAATTAAATGAGCAATGCTATTTGACGAGAAAAAATAATCACGAATTACTGTGCAGCTAGTTGGCTGAAAAACATGGAATTTATTATTCTTATTTTTATTGTTAGAAACAACCATTTACTTCAATAAGACGTGATCATCATTTTATGTTATTTTTAATTAAAACAAAGAGGGAGGAATTGTAAATCTAATGGACAATGTGTTGCCACCTCATTCGCGTAAGTTCAACGAATTCTACTCTCGTAGGACATATCATTATTCAACAAAGAATCACCACTTCCCAATCCATGTCCAAGAACCGCCGTATCTCCTCCACTAAGGACCTCTCAAACGTATAATGCTTCATACGATGTATAATATCAATCACATGCTTGAAATCCAAACGAATCTCCACCTCAGATAATAAAATCAGATATTTGAATCAGTTTTGAGTATTATTTGAAGGAAGATGGCATTAGTTAAATTGGTGGATTGAAGAAAATATATGTGAATTTGATTAATCGTAGAATATACTGAATATTCCATTTAAAATGATTAAAATAATATTTATTGGTGCATCTTCTCTTTATTTACAACCTAATTCGTGCATCTTCTCTTGTTAAGTATCTTCCAGTCGAAAAAGAGTTAGTTTTGTCGCAATCAAACAGTGTATATGTCTTAAGGTATTTCACCTACTCCCACTCCCTCACCAAACAAACCAACATTGTTGCTGGTGGCGGACTTCTCAAAGGATATTCACTCCCATTACATATAGAAACCTCCGCCTTCTTCCGTTCCAGATCTTCAAAATGCAGTCCGCCGCTTTCACTCTCTCCCCTTCTCTCCCTCTCCCAAATCTCAACCACCTAAACCGCTCCACTCGCTCCTCCACCAACCTCCGTCTCTCCGCCAAATTCAACGACGGTGCTTATCCCAATGGCGTCTCCTCCTTCACTCGTAAATCCTGGTCTCTTTCTTCTCCATCTTCCTCTTCCTCTTGTTTCAAATTCAGACCTCTTCCTCTCATCTCCACTTCCGATCTTTCTCCTCCTAAAGCCACCTCCGAAAGCGCCGCGGAATCTGCTGACTCCGGTTCTTTGCTCAAAACTCTTCAACTTGGATCCTTATTCGGGTTGTGGTACCTCTTCAACATCTACTTCAATATCTACAACAAACAGGTCCTTGTTAATTCCTTTCACGAGATCTATCTCTTATTCTGCAATGTTGAATTTATACTAATTTTTCTTCTTTTTCTTTCTATGCAGGTTTTGAAGGCGTGTCATTACCCTGTAACTGTTACGGTAGTTCAGTTTGCTGTTGGGACTGTTCTTGTATCAGTTATGTGGGCTCTCAATCTCTACAAGAGGCCTAAAATCAATGGCGCTATGGTATTTTGCTATTTGTTTCATTAGTTAGTTAATAAATCTATTCTTGAGTTCTGTGTATGTATGTGTGTTATTTTGTTTTCAGCTTGCAGCTATATTTCCATTAGCTATTGTGCATACTTTGGGGAACCTTTTCACTAATATGAGTCTGGGAAAGGTGGCTGTGTCTTTTACTCACACTATTAAAGCTATGGAGCCTTTCTTTTCTGTTATCCTTTCTGCCATGTTTCTTGGAGAGGTTAGAATGCAATTTATTTGTTACTTCACATTGCTTGTTGTAATTAATCTTCAATGAAGTTGGCCGTATAGTTCTCTAGTACAATGCTGTTAATCATGGATTGCAGTAAATAGTGATTTGCTCAAATTCTACCATACTATAGCCGCAATTTGAAAACAATAGCTCTCTGACTTATACGGTGATAGAAAATTTAATGCATTTCTGAGGTGATTTTTCCAGTAGTAATCCCTTGTTTCACTTTCTAACAGAGGCCTACACCTTGGGTGATTGGTTCCCTTGTGCCTATTGTTGGTGGAGTTGCTCTGGCGTCCATTACGGAGGCCTCTTTCAATTGGTAAGATTTTCTGTATTAAAGGGATATGTAAAGAAAAGGTTTCGTTTATTTGAGTTCTAATAAGCTTTGATGGTATTTAATAGGGCTGGATTTTGGAGTGCAATGGCTTCCAATGTGACAAATCAATCACGTAATGTTCTTAGCAAAAAGGTCATGGTTAAACAAGAGGTAATGTGATATGTAGCCATTTCTAATATTTGCATACAAGAAGGCATTTTATAAACCTCTTAAATGTAAAAATACAGAAAATAACAATGATTTTGTTCTTCTCAGGAATCCTTGGACAACATAACTCTCTTCTCTATAATAACAATAATGTCCTTCTTCTTGTTAGCACCTGCAGCTATCTTCATGGAGGGTGTCAAATTCACCCCTGCTTACCTGCAATCTGCTGTGAGTAACTTGTTGGTTAGAGTAGATAGAATTGTTGTTAGCACAGGTACGCTCTTAAGTTGTAATTGTGTTGAGTTGCTAATGTGTTATTGCATTATCTTTCTTGACAGGGATTAAATGTTAGACAAGTGTACACCAGATCTCTTCTTGCTGCACTCTGTTTCCATGCATATCAACAAGTGAGTTTTCTGTTTTCGTGTTCTATGCACAACTGTGCCCTTCTATTAAATGCTTTCTTTTCTTGATTGAAAATGTTATGATTAGGGGGTCTACTTTTGCTACAAATAAGGTTCTTGTACTATAATTGTTGACATGGTTTCCATTTGTAATATTTAAATGACTGTGTATCTTAATGACATACTAACGTTTTCCTATGAATGGGCTTGCAGGTTTCTTACATGATATTGCAGAGGGTATCACCTGTTACCCATTCCGTCGGCAATTGTGTGAAGCGTGTTGTGGTTATTGTGAGCTCTGTGATCATCTTCAAAACACCTGTTTCTCCTGTGAATGCTTTAGGTAAGATTGCTTATTTATTGTTTCAAAACATTTGAAGATTCTTGCCACATACATTAATTTTCATGATTGACGTTTTTTCATTTTATTTTTTTTATAGGTACCGCTGTTGGTCTTGCTGGCGTTTTCCTCTACTCAAGGGTGAAGCGAATTAAGTCAAAGCCAAAGGCAGTTTAACTTTTTCAATGGTAAAATTTTGCTAGTTGCATTACAAAATGCCAAATAGCTGCAAATTCTTAATTCCTTTGTAGGTGAGATAGGAATACGGGGATTGCACCATTATTGACCCATGCCACGTTTTTTTTCTTAAAAAGTAGTCACTACGTGGATTTCAAATTTTTTGTCTGAGTAAGTACCTATTGGTTCTACTAACCAGATCAAGATGTGACTTTGAACCATGTATCTTTATGTTACACGCATAAATGTCACGACAGTTTTGGTAGACACAATTCAATTTTTTCTGCTTTGTGATTGGACTTTGTTTAGTCGAGAGGGAGTATGACTTCTGGGAGCAATATCATACTAATCAGTCTTTTATGATTACAAATATTTTTGCCGTCTGACCGACATTCAACTTTCTTTATCACTTTTGGTACAGATTTACCTACATGGTCATTTTTCCAGCTCTCAGCTCACAATTAGGCGAAAAATCATACACAGAAGCATGTTAATTTTGATAATAGATTGGAGACCGTATTTGTTATTATGATGTCATTTTTCATGGATCGAGGATGTAATTTGCTTTTTTGAACGAAAATATTTTCAAATTTGTTTATTAGTAGTGAAATGAAAGTTAGTCTGTAACCGTGGAATAATATTTTCAGATATGAAAGACGTATGTCACATTAAAGAATCAAGTTGATACAACATATAGGATCTACCTGCATGGTCCTGTTTTGCCTATCAGATTTCATTTAAAAGAAAAACTTTTGATAAAAAAAGCCTTTAAGAATTGTTGGTAGAGAGTGTAGTGCTATGTGTTTGTTTGTTTGTTTTGGGTTGATGTTGGTTATGCATTATGGACTCCAACTGATGAGACGATGGCAACTTTGGCAACCCCAACGTCAAATCCGTCTCATGTTCCTCACCAAAGAATGTGGCAATTTCCACTCCTTCTCAATATCAGGAGAACACTTTCGTAGATGCAATCATAGTTTGCCACATGCTCAAAGATTTGCTAAAAATGCCAAAAAAATTCATAAATAAATTAGAGGGTGATAAAGAATGAAATTTCCGATAAATATTTTGAATAAAATAAAATAAAATTTTCGTAATAGAAATTTATTGTATTTGAAATTTTCAATATGATATTGGAAATTTCAAATACATTGAAATTTTCGATATAGAATTTTTTTTTGAAAAAATATCAGATTCTCAAGTTTCACCAACAACCTTGATGTTGTCCTCTCCTTTGATATTTGTCAAAGAGCCTTATCATCAAGACTCACCGTTCATGGTTGCGGCTCCCTTCAACGCTTCTATACATTCATGCTTAATCAATAGGACTTTCATCTTCAAGCGCTATAGATAGAAATTGTTCACTCCGTAAACATTTCAATCTCATACTTTGTTGAAGACATCTACTCCACCTACTCCACGCTCACCGCACGAATTTGTTGTAAAAATAGATGTCTTTGAAACAAAGTATAAACTATTTCTTTATGATCAAGAAACAAACAAGATAGAAAAGATGATAGAACACGGAATACAACTTATCTTTAAATAAGATTGCAAGTACACAAGAGTAAAAATAACCCTCTTTTTCTAAATTAGGATCTCATGTATACAATTATGACTCAATAGGATGGCGTTGTGTGCTTTCTCTATCATTGTCGTCTTCCCAACTGTCGTTAACTCAACGTTCATGGTTGCGGCTCCCTTCAACGCTTCCAAACATTCATGTTGAACCAATAGGAGTTTCATCTTCAAGCGCCATAGACCGAAATTGTTCACTTCGTGAACCTTTCAATCTCATACTTTGTTGAAGGCATCTCCTCCACGCTCACCGCACGAATTTATTGTAAAAATAGATGCCTTTGAAACAATGTATAAACTATTTCTTTAGGATTAAAAAACAAACAAGCTAGAAAAGATGACAGAACACAAAAATCAACTTATCTTTAAATACGATTACAAGTACACAAGAGTAATAATAACCCTCTCTTTCTAAATTAGGATCTCCTGTGCACAATAATGAGAGACTAATATGCTATTTATAATAAGTCTAACATTCTAAACTAATGATACTTTTCACAAATAACCATGACAAACTAACTTAAACAATTATACATAAGAAACCTGTCCAATTTGACATGCTGACAACCCTTGCAATATATTTTTTTCTCTTGTTAAACATAATACATTACTATATCAAACTAATATTAATTAGTCGTGTTTCACTTCATATTTAACGCATTCTATTAGTTTGCGATATTTGGATATGTCTTTATTAGAAAAATTTCTGAAACAACTAATTTTTATAATTAAAATTTTACAATGATTATATATTTCAAAAAATTATCTAAATAATCTGGTTTGAGTTTTGATTTAAGTGTGGGCGTCATTTCATATAACACATATATTTAAAAATGAACCTCAGCAGCATATAAGATGAAGTCTACACTTAAATCAAAATCAAAACCTGATTATCAGGATAATTTTTTTAAAATAAGATCATTAAAAAAATTTAATTGTTAAAATTAGTTATTACTAAAAGATATTCGTTCTATTATTTGAAATACTTTTAGACTTGTGTAATATTTAAAGTAATATTCTTTACATACGGTATCTATATAAATATTTTGGAATTTTTATTTTTATTTAATTAAAAATAATAAACAAATGATTGTTTAAGGGTGGCATTCTGCATCTTGTTTAGTATTTTTTTATAATAATAAATAAAAGTAAGTAAATGTTATCATTAGAAATTGAGTCTTAGACTCGCAATTAAATTAGGTCTTATTCAACTCAATTAACACATATTACTAAGTCATTCAACCCATATCATCTAAGGTTGGATTAGAATAATGTATATTTTTCTCATGAGGTGTTTTTAGCTTGGGTTCGACGCTCATTTCTTTAAATTTAGATAATAGTTTGTTTTGACAATATTAATTTGTTATTCTTTAAAAAATTTATTTGATTTAAAATATTGAATGATGAGTTTTATTTAATTTTAAGTTTAAATAGTTTTTTGATTCTCGTAAGTTTGTGTATTTTCTATTTTTGGCTCAGTATTTTTTTTTAGAAATAATTCATGAATGTTACAATCCTTTTGATTTTAGTCTATAAAGTTAAAATTTGCAGAAAAATTTAAGGAAACCTACAAATTTTTCTGTCGATTTTTGTTTTAAGGACTAAAACCAAATGAAATTAAACATTTAAAAGTTTTATCCAAGAAAAAAAATATGGATGAAAATAAAAATAGATAACTTACATATATTAAAAAGACTATTTAAGACTACTATTTTACAATACTTTGTATAATAAGCCCTCTTAATTGATAAGCCCTCTTAATTGAACTATTTTTATACTTTTAATTTTAAAATCATTTTTTTATCCATGAATTGCAAAATCCAACCAAATCTAGAGATTGTGAGATTGGTTTTAGTTTTAAAAGTTATTAGTTGAAGAGTGAACTCAAATTCGCTCCAATTCAATGCAAATCCTTTTCTTTTACGTGAAAAATAAAATACAATCAAAATTTATCTGTAGACTAAAATCACCTAAAGAAGAAAAAAAATTAGAACCTAAAAGAAACATTAAAAAACTTAACCCAAAACTGAAATTCTACTTCTCCAAGCAATTGACCGTAATAATTATGCATGTAAATAACATAACACCCAAAAATATAATTGTATTTATTAATTCATGAACGTTACCAACTTAGGCATTAAAATAAAACATAATGTTAGATTACTATGGTAATTTTAACCCTATGGTTAAGTTAAGATGTGAATCAATCCTTTAGTAATTAAATGCTTATACTATTCTTCTTCTATTTAGGGAACCAAACAAGGTAACTCGTAACATAAGTGTGACAAAAACATTATTTTCTGTTACACTTTATATGTCAATGGATCTTGAGACAAAGTTTACAGAAAATCTTCACTTCAAACCCAACATGAAAAATCATGAGAATCCTTTCATTGTTCCTTCATCTCAAGGATTCTTACAAGATTTTAACCACATTGATAAATTTAATCTGAATGGTACCTTTTTCAATCCGGTTTCCGGGGTCCAAAACTTTGATGCTAGTGATAATTTTTCATTTGTTGATAATGATTTCAAGCCATTTATGGAGAATAGTGGTAATGGTCATGCTTTTGTTATGGACAACTTTCTTGATGGAGGTTATGGCTTGAACAATCTTTCTCAAAGGAATAATCAAGTTGAAACAATGGTTACAAACCAAAGTAATTATTTTCCCTTTAACATTAATATTCCTCAAGAAACCAAGCCTTTGAACTTTGTTGCACCAGATGAAGCTTCATGCATACCAGCAATGAAATATTACAAAAGATTTGGGATCAACAAAAACAACAAAGCATATCCTATCACAAGAAAGATAGAAAAAATTCGTAAGAATTCCAATGTTGTAAAAGGACAATGGACAGTAGAAGAAGATGGG
Organism: Vicia sativa; assembly: GCA_021764765.1. Lineage (NCBI taxonomy): Eukaryota > Viridiplantae > Streptophyta > Magnoliopsida > Fabales > Fabaceae > Vicia > Vicia sativa. Next base: position 184,149,511 of record CM038794.1, read on the forward strand.
TACATACATAAAAATTATTATTATTATTATTATTATTATTATTATTATTATTATTATTATTATTATTATTATTATTATTATTATTATTATTATTATTATTATTATTATTATTATTATTATTATTATTATTATTATTATTATTATTATTATTATTATTATTATTATTATTATTATTATTATTATTATTATTATTATTATTGTTATTATTATTAATATTATTATTAACTTTTACGTGCATGCAAAAACAGGTTATTGATTCACCTTGTTGAACAAAATGGTTTGAGAAAATGGTCTCGTATTGCTCAGATGTTGCCTGGTAGAATCGGAAAACAATGCCGAGAGCGATGGCATAATCATCTAAGGCCCGATATTAAGGTACATATTTATTTTTCACAAGTTTTCTTTGTATATTCAATAATAGTTATTGTTATTAGTAAGTTAAAATTTATGAAACATTGACTCGGACGTAGAGATAAAGATTAGACACTCAGGTGTTTGGTAATAATTTTAAAAAATAAATAAATTGAACATAATTTAATGTGTTGGTTTTGTGTTTGCGTCAGATCATGACACATGTTAAACACCAAATATTTGTTTCATAGGGGCTATGAAGCTTGGACTTGGACACTGACACGAAACACGACACAGACACAGATACAAAGACACAGTTAAAGTAAAATAATATAAGACACGGACACGACTATATATATTTTATATATTAATAAAATAATATAATTTATGAGCACAACTTATGAAGAGTCTAAAATAAAAACTAAAGTTTATATTTATTTAAACTTAGTACTTTTCAAATATAGTCTTAAATTGAGTACTTTTAATTAAGAAAATTATCTAAAATAAAATGATATAAATCATATATAGTCACTCCACTCCACATTGAAAAAACATGTCTTTAAGTCGGACTCTTCCAAAAACAAGTGATATATTTATGTAATTAACATATAACATGAGTGAAACAAAGACAAATAATATATAACATATCTAATTAACATATAACATTTTTGTAATTAACATGAAACATAAACAAAAAACAGACATAATTTACAAAAATAGCACGAGGAAAGCGCCGTCGCCGGCGTATGTAATTAACAACAGAAAAGAGAGACAAAAAATAAAGAAAGAAAATGAGTGAGTATCGAAAGAGAAATAGTAGAATATCGGCAATGGCGACGATGAAATACCGTTGTGCGACAAAAATGAAAACAAACAAAGAAGATGTAAATAAAATGAGAAGATGAAAAAACAAGGAATATGCATTGTTTTTATAGTGGGAAAGTGGAATATAAAATGTAAAAAATTAATTCTGAGAATTTGAGAGATTGGTGTGTCCCTTATTTAAAATAGTGTGTTGTATCGCTGTCTTTCAATTTATTTTTTTGTTGGACACTTCAAAAACGTGTTTGATAAGTGTCGTATGTGTGTCGTACGTGACACGCCTTCTAATTGACGTGTCGGAGCTTCATAGCATATGGGTCTCTAAATATATTTCTTATTGCAGAAGGACATATGGAGTGAGGAAGAGGACAAAATATTGATCAAAGCTCATGGAGAGATAGGAAACAAATGGGCAGAGATAGCTAAGAAGTTACCAGGAAGAACTGAGAACTCAATCAAAAACCATTGGAATGCAACAAAGAGAAGACAATATTCGAAAAGAAAGTGTCGAACGAAACACCCTAGAGGAAATCTTCTACAAGAATATATCAAAAGTTTGAACTTAGACAAAAACCCTCCAAAAGATTATAGAAAAAAATCATCAACTAATGCAAGTGTTATGAAAAACAGTACCAACAAAGACACAACAATAACAGTATCAGCTCAGTCTCAGTCTCAGAAAGCTGAACAGTTTTGTCCAAGTATTGAGTGTTTGGTACCAAGTTGTGATTTTGATGATGTTCCGGATTTTTGTTTTGATGAGAGTTTGTTTCAAGATGGGTGTAGTATTGATTCTTTGCTGGATGATGTGCAAATTATGGAAGGAAAAAAACATTGTGATGTTGAGAAAGGGATTATGGAATCTATGTTTGGAGTTGAAGTTAAGAAGGAGATGGATTTGATTGATATGGTTTTTTCATGTCAATGAAATTATTAAGTAGTTTATATTTTTGGCATTAATTTTTACTAATATCAACACTAGTATTAATATATTATATTATTCTTACTATTAATATTATACATATATGTTATAAATATGAATTGTAATTGGTTTATGATTTTTGTTTGAGGGGGAGAAATGCATTTCTATATTATAAGTATTTGTGAACCTGATTTGAATAATATAAATAAAATGACATTGTTTGATTTTTGGACGAGTTTGGAATAATTTATTTACAATTTATTTGGACTTGTAATAAGATATAAAGTTATCAAAGGGAATAATAATAATGAACAAAAATATTAGTAATGTAATAAAAATCAGATTGGACCGGTCGGTTAAACTGGTTGAATAGTGAATCGGATTTGTTTATGGACCTAAATTATTTATAAATTGGACTATCAAAAAATTGGGAAAAAATCGAAAAATTGGTGGTAAATCGGACATAACCGACAATTCTATTGATAACTCAGACTAGACCGCCGTTATTTTTTATAATTTAATTAAAGTAATTGATTTTTTTTCGTCAAATGTTTTCCATGAAGATGAGTATCAAACATAATCTGGAGTTTAGATATAGATACATAATGAAGATGAAAAGGAAAATATAAGTAGAACACTGCTTATTTCTTCGTAGCCGCGAAACATATTGTATGAAGGCATCTATTGAATCCATTAGTGAATTTAGGGTTAGATTATATTACTAATCGGGTTTGGGCTAAATTATGTTTTTTAGACCCAAGTGAAATTACTAAAACCACTTTAGTATTTTTATTAGAGAATTTTTTCCACTCTTACATCTTCTTAATCATCTTTGGTGAAATTCAGTTTTTATCTCTAGAATTTAGAGATGTATATGTGAACGCACCATAGTTCATTTTTTCTAGGATCATTTTTGAGATGTATTGTTAAAACACTTTTTTTTTTAAAAATCAGGAGTGTTTCGGAGATACATCTATGAATTATGGCATTACAATAACAAATACGAACAACCACCCTTTATTCTCATTTCTTCCAAAATCTAACTGTCAAACACTCCCAAAACCTCCAAAATCTCTACTTTCAAAACTCATTCAAGTTGGTCGGTCTACTCATTTGCACTTGTTACAACTCACTCCAACTCTCAATTTCTACACATTTCAACAACTCTAAAAGCTTCAAATTTGAGTAAGTTCATCAATCCCCCTTTTAATCTTTGCATATATATTTTAAGTTGTTTAGAATATGTATAACCTGTAAAAAGCTTGCTTTTATGTGTAAAAATTGGATTTTGGTGTAAAAATGGTGGCGTAAGTTCAAGTTTTGGTTATGATGTCGTAGGTTTTTTCGGAGATACATCTCCCAAAATCCCTCTGAAGTGTTTCGGAGATACATCTTCAAAAAAAGGCATGGGATTAATTTTTTAAAATTTTCAAACATGTTCTTGTTTGTCCGCTTACATTTGATTTGATTATTGATTATTTGTTTTTTCAAAATAATGGCAGAGAACCCCAACAGATTGAGACTTGGTAGGTCTAGCCAAACTGCATCCTCCCAACGAGAGAGAGCTGAGCAAACTACAATTCGTCGAGGACGCGACTGGGTACTGTGGGTGGAAGTGGAGATAACATCGACTTCTGCTCTGACGAGACGACTTTCATGTGTGTCCTCATCTAGGGATTACGAGGATGAGGAACCCGGACGAGTTCAGGTTCTGGAACTCAAAATGGTTGATGTTCCAAAACCCGAGGAAGAGGCTAACCCGGGTATTGTAGGAGGGCTGTCTGACGTCTCTCTCTTGATCTATTATACTGATCACATCGCTCGATATGTTTCGGAGGGACAAGTATAATATTTTTTGTTACACTTCTCATTTAATGATTTACGCACTTATATGTTAAAATTGATATTAATTTTTTTTTTTTACAGGAACGACAACCACTAAAGTGCGTGAACCACATGCGAAAGATATCTAAGTTGTATCACCCTGATGAGAATGGGTTTAGAGAGGCCATTTTTGCCTCCGAACTTGTCGACCTTTGTTGTTTCGATTATAACACCATCAACCACGACATGCAAGAGGCATTTATAGAGAGGTGGCACAAGGAGACATCGTATTTCCACTTGCCTGTTGGGGAGATGATAATCACACTTGATGATGTCGCCTTCCTGCTACATCTTCCTATTCGATGGAGATTACTTAACAACTCCAAGATTGACCGTAATGATGCGATTAAATGGATGGTGAACTATATGGAAGCTCAACCAGAAGAGACATTTAAGCAGTGTTCCTCCACCAATGGGGCTCATGTCAAGTTCTCATTCCTTAAGGATCTATATCACCAACACCTCTCTACGGCATCTGATTCTCAGTCAGAGGGAGACGACTTCTTTGTTATTTATCACCATAAGTGTGCTATGAGGTGTTACTTCATGTTCTTGGTGGGCACGTCTATTTTTATGGACAAAAGTGCAAACTATGTAGATGTATTATACCTCCAGTACTACATGGATTTGGATACAGTGAGAGAGTGGAACAAGGGGGCCGACTGTCTCGTACACATGTACAAAAAGCTAAATGAAGCCTCTAATTGGAGAACGCGGGAGATGACATGATCTACTACACTGATGACGGTAATTATTATTCCAACATAAATTTAAATTACTATTAATAACTATAATTTGTTCTTACATGAATCTTATTCATTTTTCAGGGCCGAATCATTTCTCACTTCCACCGCATTCATGGTTTCGATTATGCTCTGGATTTTAGTGAGAACACGCCGAGGTCTACTTGGTATCCCCGCACATAGGGAACCAGGATGTGTTGTCGTTTCGGGTGTATCTGGATATGACTGTTCATGATGACATCATATGGATGTCATACCAGGATCGTCGATAAACTATCCAGTTCGACTTCATATCACTGTACTCTGGGTGGCTGACATGTGGGACTAATACTATGGTGAGGTATCTGCCGGAGCGATGCATACGACAATTTGACTATGTGTAGACCATACCCAGATCTCCCTTTCAGGCTGCTCCCGACACCATTATCCGACAGGAGCTCGATGACATCTTCTAGGATTAGGAGAATCATATGGTTTCAGAGGAGTCTTAGATGATGCAGGCAACCAAAAGTTGGCACTGTATTGAGAGATACGTGACATGGTTCTACACAGTGTCAGATCCTCGCATGACACTGGATGCTTCTGGAAGTCCTCGTAACTAGGAGGATTAAGATGACTGTGTCATTAATCTCTTGCCGATCTATCAGTAGATACCAAAGATAGACCTAAATTTTTTGTATAGTGGAATCAATATATAATTACATTATTAAATAAAAATAATATAAATAAAAATACACAATAAAAATAGTGTTCAACATTCTTGTTATAAAAATCAAATGCAAATACAATAATGCAAGCAAACACTACAAATTTCTAAGTGTATATTTTCTACCATTAACACAAATTTAATTTCAATAAACTAACAAAGAAACAATATATATCCACTCTGATTTGATTTCCATAATTAAAAAATAATAAATACATAATTAAATTAAAAGACATATTATAAATATTTTACCTCTTATAATAAAGAAAGAAGTGGAAAATGAAGAAGACACCGGGAAAAAAACAAACAGCAGCCAACCGATAAAAGTAAAATAAAAAAATTACATTGTATAAGTGGAAGGAAATGTAGAGAGTGAAGCAACTCGATTTTCAAAAAATCATCATTTAAAATGAATTTTCAAAAAAAACAATGAAATCGCCACCTAATTTTATTTGTTCTAAAAAGAACGGGGAAATATAGATAAAACCCACAAAAATTGGATAAGGCGGTCTACAAGACCAAAAAGCATGGATTCGGGAGTCGGTTACGCAAGAGGAAGGTATTAGCACCTCTTACGTCCATCGTACTCGATGGGACCCATTTAGTTCGAAATGTGTTTGTGTGTGTGTAATCGCTAATTTCTAAATTATAAATAAATAAAAGAAAATGGATTTGTTTGTTATTATTTTGAGTTTGACACGGTTTCGAAACCGCGTGCCTACGTATTCCCTTGTGCAATGGGAAAGTCAAAACTCCGTAGTTCTTGTTGAAAATGTCTTGGATTGGTTGTATTGATTTTAATTGAAAATGTTTTTAATTTTGATAATCGCATATGAGCGAAAAAGGAATTTGAATGGGTTGAGTTGATTTTAATGGTAGATGACAAGTACCAAAACATCGGGATATCCTCTAACGATTCGATACTCGAGATTGGCGATTGAGGTCAACCGATCTTCTCTCATCCAAAATCTTTATTATGAAAGGAGTGAGGTGAAACAAAGTCCACTTTTTATTAAGTGTTATGGAATAAAGTATTTAAGTCATTGGGTTACCCTCTAATGGCCCAAATACTTTACATTTTTAATTAAATCGTTGGGCGAACCTCTAACAATTTAATTAAGTACCATAACACTATATTTTTTTTGTTTTTTGTAGAAAAATTGATTTTTCGAAAACAAATTCAATTAATTAATTTAATTTGAAAGTGTTTTAAATGTTCAAGTGTATGGAATAAAGTATTCGAGTCATTGGGTTTCCCTCTAATGGCCCAAATACTTTACATTTTAATTAAATCGTTGGGCGAACCTCTAACAATTTAATTAAGTACCATAACACTATTTTGAAAATTGCGGCGTTGGACGTAGAGAAATGATATTTCGGGTTATGATTAACCAAGTATATGGACTTGATTAACCTCGTGAGGATAGGCGCTCCTATCCCCAACCATGAGACCCTGGTGCATGGTGATTGGTATATGGACCAATTATCTTTCGGGTTATGATTAATCAAGGCAACGAGGGCCTTAATTAACCTCGTGAGGATGGCCATGCCCATCCCCAACCATGAGACCCTTAGAGAATTTGGTGTGGGTAACCAAAAATGAGAGAGAGCGGAGGCGTTGTTGTTTTTATATTAATGTGAGAGCGAAGTGTGCAATCGCGTAATAAACATGCAAGCGGATAATGTAATAGCGGATGAATAAAGAAAATAAATTAACACACAATACAATATCGGAATTTAAATAATTATTAGTATAGATATTCTTTTACTTGATGAAAAATCAATTAACAATTTAATTGGTAATTCAACAAATAAAAAACTACCATATGCCAAAATATTATTTAATACATCATTATATATAAAAACTTGCATAATAATTGAATTTAAAGAGAAAAGTTTAGGAATGGGCCTGTTTGAAGCTTTAAACTGGAGGGTGTAGATAGCAATCTGAGCCCAAGCCCAAAAATGCTGCTGGATCTTGTATGAGATGCTCCATGGATGCAGAGTGTGGTCCACCATTCTGGATCGTCGGATCTGGACCTCATCAGATCTGATGGTTTGATGCAGGAGGGTGCAAAATATATACCATGGACATACACACACCAGATTCGAACAGGCCGCACAGGTGGTGACAAGTGTCACCACCTAGACTAACCACCAAGCCTAAGCATTCTAACAACTTCCTAAACTCATTTTATACTATAAGCTATAAAAAAAAAATAATACTAATTAAAAAAAAAGTCAGTTTATTTTTTATTATATTATTATATATTATATATTTTTTAAAACTGGAAAAAGAAAGAAAAAAAAAACTAAATTAATTTTGTTACACTCATTATTATAACATAAATAATACTACACCTATTAATAACTAAACTTAAATTATTTTATAAAATAAAATGAAATCTATATATTTTTTTGAAAATCCAAAACTAATTCAGTTTTTTTTTAAAGAAACAAAATTAGTTTATGAACAAAAAAAACGATTTACTAACATTTGATAAAAAATGAAATATTATATATATAAAAGAGAAATTAGAACTAAATCTAAAAAAGTTATTTACTAAAAAAAAGAAAGTGATTATATATTTTAGAAACAAACAAACAGAGATTAATTTGTGGTTAGAGGTCTTAAACTAAAAAAGAAAACAGTCTCATTCTCTCTAATATTCACGAACCCTTATTGATCTTCATCTCTCATTGTTTCTTGCATGTTCTCACCGCCGCTCTCATCCTATCCTCACCATGGCTCTGATGATCTCGCCGTTACGCCTTCTCTCTCGCCGTTACGCCCTCTCTCTCGCCGTCTCGGACCCTAACCGTCCGCTCTCATCCTCGCTCCGACTCTCCACTGTGGCTCGCGATATCTCACCGTGGAATCTCTCTTGTTCGCGATTTCGCTGCTCACGAATCTCACCGATCTCTCGCCACCGTCGCCGTTCACGATTCTCTCATCTCTCTCGTACGATTCACTCTGTGCATGTTTATAATTTTCTGGAAAAAACTGATTTGGGTGCGTATGTGTTTTACAGGTTGTGAAAAACGGGAAAAAAGGAAACGAGACCCTAGGCCCTAAACGATGATGATGATGGAACGATGCAGAAAATGTAAAATGGAGTTGAGGAAAGGAGAAGGACGGCGACACAGTGTTCGCAACCTCCTCCTTCCACGGCTGAACCGGGTATTACCTTTCGAATCTTTGCTTTCTGGCTATTTTTCGAATTTCTGAAGGGGGAATGATGGGAAATGATGAACTGGGATATTTGCTTCTGGGATTTCGTAGGCTGTTTGGGATTCTGTATGCTGTTTGGTATTCGTATGCTGTTTGGGATTCTGTATGCTGTTTGGGATTCTGTATTTGTTTGGTATTCTGGGTTTTCGAATGTCTGATGTTTGCGGCTAGGGTTTTCAGTGAACAGTCCCCTCTTGATTACTGTGCAATTGGCTTTTATAATGTCCTGCAATCTAGGGTTCTCTCCTGTCAGTCTTTGGGATAAGGGCTTTCTGAAAACAAAAAACGAAAATGGGCTTTGGTATTTGTTTTTTTTGGGATGTTGGTCACAAAAATTCTTTTATGCCAGCCTGTTTTCTGTACTGGATTGAGCTGCTATTGTATTTTCTGATCTGTTGGGCTGCTATTGTATTTTCTGTGACCTGTTGGGCTGCTATTGTATTTTCTGATTTCAGGACATATAGCATTGTACTTGCAGCAGTGGCAATGATGGTTTCTGAGCCACACCCCCCTTTTGTGAACCAACATGAGTTGTGATTTGCAAAAGGGTGGATTCTTGAACATGAATGATAAACAAACCTCAACATAAAACTGATCCCAATCACTTCCCCCTAATGATGAGACAATAATTGTTCTGAAACTTGTATCTTGTTAATGCTGCCCACAATTACTAACTAAGCTCTTTCTTTGTTTTTGCTTCATGAACACGAGCCATGTCATGAGCTTTGGAGATAATGGTGAAGGAAAACTTTGGACAAGAAGGCAAGGTGTGAAAATGGAGCAAGAAGGCTTGGAGGCAAAGAAAACAGCAAAGATTTCCAATAGAAGATAGGATTAGGACATAACATGTGTAGTATTATGTTTGAACTCAAAATCGTAGCTTAAACTTGTAATCTTGGAATTCTTGTATTAGAAGTTTTAGAATCTTGTAATATCACAATATTTGAATTACACTTTGTAGATTTCAATGACTTTGCAATCAAACATTTCACTTGTCATTTTTGAATAATAATATGAATCTTGAACGCAACATAGAACTTTGGTCATTCCAAAATTGCCTTGTGGTGTTGTGAAACTTGTAAGGTTGAAAGAATGGTAAACAAGTTTAGAATTTAGGAGATGAATCACTTGAATGCATCTGTGTACCATATCCTTGGGCCATGGCATATGTAACCATGTTTGTAATTTTGAACAAATAGCTTGAAACTTCAAAAACTTCCTTGAAATGTACTTGGCTTAGAAACTTGCACCATGTACATGAATGAGTTTTGAGCAAAATAACTAATTTGAGTTCTTGATTTTGAATCTTAACATATCATCAATGCTATCTTCTTTGCCATAATACGCGTAAACGTTGGTTGGAAACCGAATTCACCGTGACTAACATTAGCGGTTAAGACACATCATGGTGAAATATCGACTAGAATACGTATTCAACTCCAATTTCAAACCAAATTGTAATTCCAATACACAACCTTGAAACAAACGAGCAATAACATGGTTGCCATATAAAATTGTCAAGTATGTTCTTGATTCATGTTCTAAAAAAAAATAAGGTCTTAAGGGAATTATGAATGGAATTTGAATATGTATTCAATTTTCTAAATCCTCCTTTGAACTCAATAATGCACATTATAAAAGCTTTGAACTTGTGATCAAAAATCTCGAAATCCAAGTTATCTTGTAATCAAATTAATCCCATTTGAATTTCCCGGCCACAAAGTTTCCACTTTTATCCATTCACGTAGAAATTCGGAGCCTTTTGCTTCCTGAGACAAAAATTAAAACTCTAAGTTTCAAATAAAACTCTTGATTGAAAACCTTAGTCAACTCGGCGATTCCATGATTTCTTTAAGAAATGGGTGATAGATTCCACTTGGATATAATGGTATTCGGTAGTAGAAAAAGATTTGAAACCAAACGAATTTCATAAAGAAACTTCTAATTTTTCATTGAATGCCTTGAATCACGTGGGCGATGAACGCGACCGGAAAAGATCTCAACATGTGGCAACTTGCCAATCGTAAATCTTGCAAACAAACCCTCTGAACGAATATTTCCACATACATCCATTGTTGCCAAGAGTGAACAAAACTGACGAGCAAACCAAACGCACTAGAACTTGTATTGTTGATCAGTAATCGGATAACCATAATCCACACTTTTACATCTTGAACAATGAACTCGAAACAACAGCAAAAACCCAAACTCGCGATGAATTGATCTCTTGAGTCAGGAGGTAATGATATTCAATATAACAAAACCTTCGTAGCTCCAATCAAGAACAGACCATTCAATTCAACAATCGAACACCAAGCCCTGAAAACCGATAGATATGAACGGATAAGATTCAATATTAAACCTCGTCGTTTTCCCAATATCCTAGATAGGTTGAAAGCACCACAATTTTTCTGTTCAACGGAGAATCTTTGGGAATCAGCTCCAACCTGTAACCATAGAAACAGTGGTATGAATGCATGTGAGTGTCATGATAGATGCGAAGCCTAAACCAGATAAGATCGAGACAGGAGGGCAAATTTTGGGGTGCAACAGTTGCCCCTATTTTATCGTCTTAAACCTGAAAGTGAAATTGGCGCTAGCCTTTTGAGCTTTCAAGGTAGAAGAAGATTAAATACTACAAGAACCCAAAAATTTGCGCTCCGAAGAACAAGTAGAAATATTTTTGCCCTTTTTTTTTGATGATTTTTTTGATTTTCAATTTTTTTTGTGATTTTTTTTTTGAACAGTGTCGGTACATCGAGAAACGAATGCGCTTGAATAAGCGACTTCACAAATTAGAAATGAAAACTGAGAGATCTTTGAAGCGAGCATACTTCAATAAGTTGCATCGCAGATCAAAAAGACGAAACCAGACAGACCTTTGGAACGAGCATACTTCAATAAGTTGCTTCGCAGATCAGAAAGGTGTTGTACCCCAAAATTTACCCTCTTCATTTTTTTTTTTAATAAATAATTGGCTAACACTTAATTAATAGGTGCATCACATACATATCATTCATGCATTGATCATGGGTTCGAGATTTTCCAATCGTATGAATCTGTGCAATTCTGAAGAAGAGGTTTGTTTCTCGCAAGTTGAATATTTGAGGTTCTGTCAATTCGGGCGTCATTTCAATACGCAAGCGTGTCCAGAAGCTTCTGATTATTATCTTGCAAGTTTTGGTACTCTGATCGTCTATCAGGTGGATGCTGATTACAATTTCAAGCTACAGTGTGTTGTGGTCGGATATTTGAACCCGAACTGATTCTATGGCCTTCCGTGAGTTGTGAAGCATTGATATTTGGCTTATCGATCTACGGGATTTATCAGAAAATCAAGAACGGACGGATAAAATGCTATTTGAGCGCATGTCTCAAAAAGTCGACAAAAGTCAAAGTTTGACTGGGTGGAATTTTTGGTCAAAATTACGGTCAAAAGTCGACATTCGAGAAAATGCAGTCATTTGCTGAGAAAAATCGGAAGAATCGGGTGAAAACGAGGTTTCTTGCATTTTAAGTAATTTTGGACTTAGAAATTTTTTCTAAGTTTAAGGTACTTTGTGTTCACGGAGCCATGTTGCCGCATCCGTATCTTACCCGTCTGTGGTCAGAAGTTTGCGAATTGATAGTCGTTAGAAAGAGCGCATTTCGTACTCCGACTTTGTCACTTTGAAGATTTTTCCAGAAATGCCCGGATTTCGAGTTATACAGCGCCGAAATTTGAAGTTCATAACTTTTGAAGTTTTACACTTGGTAAAATTTTGAGTGTTTTTAATGTGTTCAAGTACTCGACTTCGGAGGCAATTTACACGTGTTTCGAGGCGTCGATTCGAATTAAGTTCAACATCAAAGTTGTTCATCTAATGGCAATCTACAACTTTGCTGAAGAAATCGAATCCATTCGGGAAACAGATAAAAAATTACGGAGCTCGGAAGTTACGATTTATCATTCCTCAAATTTCAACACTTAGAAAAATTTGAAGTGTTTGTTTCTATGCTTTTGCTGACAGCTTCAGGGTCGATTATGTCATAGCTCATGGCTCCGAATCGAAAAATGCTCAACTGGAAAGTTGTTCATTTTACGGCAATCTGAAACTTTTCTGAAGAAGTCGAATTCATTCGGGACTCGAATCGGAAGTTATAAAGCTCGGAAAATAAGAACTCATTATGTTTGTTAAATTCGAGTATTTTTGTGCACATGTTCAGGGCTGTTTTCGTCAATGATTCGGTCGCCGCATGAAAAAATTCTGAACACGAAAGTTTGAGTTCGTAATTCCATCTACAAGTTCCGTTTAGAAACTTTTTCGTTTCAGACGTCGGAGCTGGGAGATACGGAACGCCGTAGTTTGCAGCATGAAGTTGTTAAAATGCAAGACAGCACATGCAATTTTTTGCCATGGTCAAGACGCATTTCATCGAACAGTTAGCGTACGCATGTTCAGAGCTGTTTCCTCGTTGATCGGATCGCCGCACGGAAAAATTCCAAACACGAAAGATGAAGTTTTCCGTATCTTCTACAAGTTCCGTTTAGAAACTGTTTCGTTTCGGACGTCGGAGCTGGGAGATACGGAACGCCGTATGTGGTGACTTGAAGTTGGTAAATTGCCGCAAGACATGCACAAAATTTGCCCAGCCAGCCAGCATTTCATCGAACACTCGCGTAGCAATTTTCAAACACTTTTTTCTCCGAGATTTAAGCTTCGTATGGATTTTTGTCGAACTACAAAGTTGTTGTATGTCACGCGAGCTTTCCAACAGTACCGGGTTTGTATCATCCAGTCGAATATCGAAGGAATTACGGGGCTGCAAAGCGGTGTGCATGAATTGATGTATTAACTTAACACTTAGAAAAATTTCAAACATCCAAAACAGTTCGTGTCGGCATGACTTCGAAGCTAATTACGGCGAGCTTGTGATCATTTTCTCATCGGGCATTCAACATCAATGTTTCTGTATCAAGTGCACTCTTCGAGTCGACACTTTTGTTGTATCAATCGGGATACTACACACCGAAATAATATCATCTAAAGTAGCCGGCATGGTCATTTTGTTAAAAAAAAAGAGATGGCAGTAACTTCCAGCTCCACTTTTCCTCACCATTGATAGCCATTGCGTTGATGATATTTTTTTGTTGAGAACTGCATGTACAACAAATCATGAAAACACATCAATTAATATAAAACAAACTTTTTCCAATACATATATCTTTGAAGCAGTACAACTTGAAGAAGGAGATGAATTATAGACAGCAAACAAATTGTACTTGGTTTTATGATTTATCTAACGGAAAACACTTTTTTTTCTCACACACTCACTTTCCATTCTTTCATCATCACTTTTTCCCACTCTTTCTCACTACCTTGTCAATTCCAACCGAAACTTCCATTCTCCACCATAACCACCTCACTCTCCTTTATTCTTGATGCTAACAATTTTCCTCCACTTTCAATCACCATCCTTTCAACCTTCTATCGCAGTACCACACTCTCTTCTTCTCTCTAACAACCATTTTCTTTTTCTGTTTTTCACCTAAAATCCATAACAGTAACGATTTTTCTTCTTCTTCATTTTCAACCATCACTACCTTCTTCCTTCTCTCTCTAACACATATCATCACCATCACCATTTTTATTATTATTATTATGATCCATTTTTTCTAACAACACCATAATGATTCTTCTCAATTCCACAACAAACCTCTAACCGAAATTTCTTGGATTCTTTCTTTTTGGTAACAACTAACAGTAACGATCCATCACATTTCTGCCATAACCATCACTGCAGATCGCAACCTGTAACAAACTCCATAACCATCCATCCATCTTCTACCAACCTTCCTTCATCCAACTAACCATAACAAACTGTAACAGCATAACAGCCATCCTCACCAAGATTCTTTCATCTTTCCTCTCATCGCCATTTTTTCTTCACTTTCTCTCCATTGGAATTGTGTTGTAACAAACTCCTTTCACCATTGATAAAACAATAACGGATTTTTTTTGGTTTCTTCTTCTTGAATCTCATTTTCAACCGAAGAAGCTCTTTCTCTCACTCCTTTCAATCGTTCATCATGGCTCAGTTGAAAAGAGGTCACGATCTAATCGAATTATCGCGAAATATCTCGCGGTTCGAAGAATAGCTCGAGTTCTTGCTACTTGACTCTTCATATTGTATGAGAAGGATTCGTTCCTTCACGGACGACGGCCGCGATTACATTCAAGTGTTTTCTCTCAAGAATTTTCAAGCGATTTGAGTGTGTTGCTTGGCATGCGTGACTCTGGATTTTCATCTTCGTCATCACGAGCCAACTCGTCAACCATCGTCAACTACTGATTCGGCGGGATCGGAAAATGCAAGAATTTAGCGTGATTGCAACTTTATTCTGCGTCCGGTGAAGAACAAGTGGAGCGGCTATGGAGTTTTGGAGCATCCTCCATATTCTTGAAGCTCCTTGATGGCGGCGTCGGATCTATATTCCGTAACGAAGCGAGTGGAGCGGAGCTCATCTGTTTTGTTTCGGCGGCCTTCTATCGCGGTCGCGTAACATTCAATCGAAGAAGACGAGTCGGACAGGTAGAGCTCACTGTGTTTCCGTCGGGATCGGCGTTCTCTGGCAGACGAGCGGAGAGGCTGACCGGAGAAGAAAATTCCGGCAACGTTACTGCTAACTCCAGCCGTGTCACATTCTCACCGGTAAATGCTTTTCTTTCATCAACCAATCTCATCTCGACACATGTCACTTCTTTTTTTATTTTATTTAATAAAAACAAAATCTGATATAACTTAATTATATATGACCTATTGATATATGTCACATACAAATATTAAATAAACGTGACACTTCATACAAATTCTGAATATAAAAAATAATGTTTTTTTTTGGATAATTGGACTATACAAAAAAAAAACTGACATGGACTTAGAAAACAAAATTATAAGGTTTGGACTATACAAAAAAAAACTGCAATTGGACCTTAACATTCAGACTGGGCTTAGTACAAAAAAACAGACTGGACTTAAGAAATTCTATCTTATACCCCCCTGGTTTAGGCCCACAGCAGTAAAAACACTAGCTCTAGTTCAATTAGAAATTCTGTTCCACACCCCCCTGCTTTCATGTACCATAATACTAACACCTAATCAATTTAGCTTTCGATTTCGATTATTTTGATTTGTAAAAAATACATAGAAAACATATTCTGACATTTTAGGATATTAGAACATTTTTGATATCTTTTAACATTTTTTTAATTCATTTTTAATAACATGATTAAAAGTATGTTTCACTCATGCCACTTGAAGTTCCACGTGTGCATTTCTATACTTGTTTTTTGGGTCTAACTCCCTTCTTGCAGGTGTTTTGCATTTGCACACCCACGTGTGCATTTCTATATTTGTTTTTTGGGTCTAACTCCCTTCTTGCAGACGTTGTTGCTTCACATGCGCACAAGCGCGCATCCTCTTTGCTTTGATGCCTCGAGCTATTCTCACCGGTTTACTCTCATTGCATGGTTGCAGTACTTGAAGTTTTCCGGAGTATTTCTATAGCTTGCGTTGCTCTTCGGATTTAATATCCGTCGGGTATTTATTCTACTTCACTTATCGCATTCTCTTACAGCTTTCCTAGATATCATGAGAAGTAGGGCTTTACAGCTTTCTTTTGCCATGAGAAGTAGGAATAGAGATGCATGAAGGGGCTTCCGTAGTTGGAGCATGTTCAGGAACCCCTCTGGTTTATTTAAAGACCCGTTTAGGGCAATTCTACTTGTGATTTGTGCATATTTGCTTGTTTGTTTCTTGCAGGTTCCCTTGGTTAGGTTTGGTTCTCTAGCCTAGACTTTAGGATTCACATCCTTTGCATGTTAACATAGGTAGAGTTTCCCTTGTATCTTCAACCATAAGGCTAACCTTTTGCTTTGCTAGTTTCATTTGCATCCTTTGCATGTTAACATAGGTAGAGATTCCCCCATTTTCAATCATAGGTCTAACCTTTTGCTTTGCTAGTTTCTTTTTGCATATTGCATTGTGAATAAAACTAAAACTTGTTTTTCCTTTCAAACTCAAAACACTTAATAATGGTTTAAACTTCTTTCTCAAGGTAAAAACAACCAACCAACACAAACTCTTTTCGCCTTTGCGCGCTTTCTTTTCTTTTTGTGTTCAAAACCTTTTCACAAGTAAAAAACACAAAACACACCAAAACAAGTGAGCCGAACTACGGCGCTCTGACTTTCCCATTGCACGCGGGAATACGTAGGCATCTTGTCACGGGGCTCGACCGAGCGAACTTTGTAAATATTTCCTTCTTTTCCCCGTGGTTTCTTATTTTCTCTTTTCTTTTGCATGCATGATTAGCGATTAAGAATAGATTCAAACACACCCATTAGATAGAAAGTAGAAGTGGATACCGTAGAGTACTACGGGCGTGTAGAGTGCTAATACCTTCCCTTCGCGTAATAGATTCCCTTACCCTATCTCTCGGTCGCAAGACCGTGCCTTATCCCTTTTAGGTTTTCGCGATGCGTTTGCCTTTCTCATTTTACGAGATAAAAAACGTTCGATGGCGACTTCATTGATACAATTATCGGATGATGTTCAGCCGGTTGTTTCAAAAGGTAAGAACTCATAGATCTTTGGAACGAGCATACTTCAATAAGTTGCATCGCAGATCAAAAATGAGAACAGGTAGATCTTTGGAACGCGCATACTTCAATAAGTTGCATCGCATATCAGAAAGGTAAGAACTCATAGATCTTTGGAACGAGCATACTTCAATAAGTTGCATCGCAGATCAAAAATGAGAACAGGTAGATCTTTGGAACGCGCATACTTGTCATACCCCAAAATTTGCCCTCCATCTACTCAAGAGATTTCATGCATCCATACTCAAGGATTCCTCAAGAGTTGATCAGACAAACTCTCTCCTAGACAATCAACCCAAACTAGGGTTTGGTATCTCTCAAGTCAAGATGGATTTCCAACATCTCCAATGGCCTTCATGCCTCCTCATATGCTTCAAAGATTCTCCATGTCAAGTTTCAAGCCTCACAAGTCAAGTTTCCTCAGACAATGGTTCGGATGGTTGAAAATCGGTGTATTGGACAAAAGTCAAGCGTGGTCAACATACAGTCAAAACTTCGATTTTTGGTCAACATCCTCATTTTGAAGTTACATTCATCATTTGATCAAGGGTTGATCATGATTCATCAAGAAAACTCAAGATTTGCTCAAAAGTCAAACTTTCTAAATTAGGGTTTCTAGATGAAAAGTCAATGAACTTTGGTGATCATAACTTTCTCATACTTTCTCGAAATTTTTCCAACACCTCTTGTTTTGAAGGAAATTCAATTCTCTACAACTTCATGTCTCACAAGAATGTCCAAAAAATGCTTCATTTGAGAGGTATAGCTCAAAACATTACAGGTCATTTTCAAAGTCAACAAAAAGTCAACTTTTTGTTTTGAAGATATTTTGAGCATGGTAACTCCAATTGAGATGAGACCAAAGACATTGGTTAGAGGACTCTTAGAGCTTTCCAAAAAGTCCAAGAACACTCAAAAATGTGGAAAATTGAGCAAGATACACTATTCGAAGTTAAACAATTTTGGACAATTGCACAAAAGGACATTTTGGTCAAAATGCAAAATTTTCCAAATGGGCCTATAATCTTTTGATCCAAACTTGTTCATGATGTTATTTTTGACCCATAAAAGCTTGGCATTGGTGATTTTCTATTTTCATGGTTTATATTTGAATTTTACAACATTTAATTCAAAAATAAATTATGTAAAATATGAAAATTAAGTTATTTTTCAATTAAGTTGGATTTATATCTCTTAATGTCCAAGAAAGCCCACACCATTTACCAAATTCGTGCAAGCCATGGCATTGATGAGAAAATCATATTTTCTTCAAAATTTGATTTGATTTTCAAAGAAAATATTTGCACATTCAATTTCCAATCTTTTTTCCTTGTTTTTTCCCTTCCAAAAACTCCTATAAATACCAAGCAATGCAGCCAGTACAGAGAACGAAACCCTAGCCCTTGCACTAACCCTTATTTTGCCAAAATTTTCCATAAAGTTGCAATTTTCGATTTCCAATTTCCAGCCAAATTCAAGGTGTTTTGAGCATTCAATCTTGCTCAGGAGGTTTCCAGCAAGCAAAAGCATATCTCACTTGAAGCCAAGACTGCCCAGAACTCGATCCTAAGCCTGCTCCGATTTGGTATATTTATGAAATTCGAATTTCATTATTCATGTGTTGTTAATGCTTTTTGTGTGTTTGTTTATGTTCAGGACATTCATTAGAGTGCATTTGATACTTTACATGCAAGCATACACGTAGAAATCATCCATTGCCATTGTTAGGGTTCGAAGGACTGTTTGAATTGAACCGGTTAATACGGGCATTTCCAGGGCAAACCAATAGCACCATTGGATTCGCAGGGTCCGGTTTAGGGGGGTAGGGTATCCTTTTGCTCTTTAAATTTCGTGTTTTGCAGGTTTGATCATCGTGGCCATCGGAGAAGACGACCGGAGCTAGGGCTCCGGCGTCGTTGAATGTGTTGACCGGCGAGGAAGCTGGCGTGGCAGAAGAACGCGTTCCGATTCGCTCATTCATAAGTCAAAGGACCCCACCATGCTGATCGTGCATTGACCTCACCTGGCAGCGACGCGTGTTGCTCATAGTTGCACGTTCTCATTCCTTGACACCAAACGACAGATGGCGCAGCGGTTAAGTCGTTCCCTGTTCCAAGATACTCTCACATGTCCCCTGTTCGATCCCTCCCAGCGCTGGTTTTACCTTTCTTTTTCCAAAACTTCAATTTTCTCAATATTTTCATAATTTCTTTTATTTTCAATATTTCCATGTTATTTTAATTGTTTTCATGATTTTTATTTCTGCATTTAAAAATTACCAAAAACATTTTT
This sequence comes from Vicia sativa, assembly GCA_021764765.1. Taxonomy (NCBI): domain Eukaryota; kingdom Viridiplantae; phylum Streptophyta; class Magnoliopsida; order Fabales; family Fabaceae; genus Vicia; species Vicia sativa. The sequence goes on from CM038794.1 coordinate 184,169,105, forward strand.
CTTTTTACATTATTTTTCTAAAAACCTTTATTTAATTTAATAAATTAAAAATATAATTTTTGCATGCATATTTATTTTATTTATATTTTTGCATTTAAATCATTATTAATTGCATTTTAATTATTAAACCTTTTCCAAAAAATCCCAAAAAATTATTTTAATATATTTATCTTATTTCCATCATATATTAATTTTCTCATATTTAAAATTGCATTTTTTCTAACATTTTCTCTTATTTCAATTTCATCATATTTCCCGATTTTCTTATTCTTTCACAGGTTGCTCCGATTCGGACGTTTTCTTTTATCGTTTTTATTTTCCAATAATATAACTGCTCATGGGTTGTAATAGTTTAATTTAGGGTTTTATTTTCCGCAAGTTTAAATTATGTATCTGCCCCAAAGCCATGTAATAGCGTAGGACATTTACCTTTCCGCACTTTACATTCCGCATTTTACTTTCCGCACCCTTATCAATTGCTAGTAATTAGGCGTGTATGGCAAGATAATAATTGGACATAGCTCACACTAATTTCAAGATAAATATCTGAATTTGACACACTTCTCTCACACACGCACCCCTTAGGGTAATTCTCTCTCGATGCCTTTCGATTTCAAAATGGTCATGTCCCTCGAACGTAGAGGTATTCTAGCACCGTTGCCTTCCAAACAAATCATCATAGTCCCTTCGATACAAAGATCATAAGACCCACGATGTCGCCTCCGAATACATGATCTTGACCCTCGATTGTCGCCTACGAAAAATGATGATAGTCCCTTCGAATGTGCTAGGATACTTCCTACAAGTTGCCTTCTATGACCATCCGATGTCCCTTCGAATGTCCCGCTTACATCCAACGAATGGAGCTACCTACTAACTAATGGTATGGTTAGCGCTATTCTAAAGGAATGTAGAAGTACAAAACGACCAATTCTGAGTGGGTAAATAAGTCTCTTAGTTGCTTGCTCTATCAAATGCTTTTCACACCACACACTTTTTCAAAGTTCAAATTCTTTTCAAAACAAAACATTTCCGAACACTTTGTATACACTCCTACATGAGTCATTACAAAGTCAAAGCGAAATGCCTTTTTTCAAAACATCTTTGTCAAACACACAGAAAGCAATTTTAAAAAGTGATCTAGAGCAACTAAGAGCCCGTAGATAACTACGGATGGAAAGGGGTGCTAATACCTTTGTTGTACCCCAAAATTCGCCCTCTTCTTTTTTGTATTTCTGGATTATAATTCGATTGCATAAACATACATGTAGGTGCATGCATATCATTGATCATGGGGTTACCAGGTTCAAAACATTCCAAGTTCGAAAGAAACGGCGTGTTTCAGCTATCTCAGATCATTTTGAGCCAAGAATCAATGTTTCTCGGTTCGTACGGCTATTTGCAAGATTTTTGGTCAGGAAGCTATTTTGGCTTGGTTCCATAATCTCTAGAATCATATCAATATGTCCTTCAGATTATCTGTTCAGGTTGTAGGTCATTTCGTCAAGAAAATGAACTCATTCGCTTATTTCTCAATAAAGTGGATTTTGGATTTTCGATGTGTTTCGGGCACTCCAGAGAGTGTATCTCACAGCTCGTCAAGTATTTTCTGATGAATATTGACTGGCATATCCCTCTCATTTTTATCTACAATTTTTGTTTGAAATCCGGAAGCAAATTATGTGAGGAAGATCCCCGAAAAATTCAATTTCTCAAGAGGATTAAACTGAATTTTAGTGCTGAACCGTGTGTTCTGCCCACTAAAAAGTTCATATCTCTTAGCTGGAAACTCGAAACTGAGCGGGACCAATTTCTAAAATTCCATATCAAATCCTTCTACAACTTTCATTTACAACTCGGGAGCTGATTCCTCACCGTTTAAGACCAGTTTTTTATTCTTCGGACACAATGTTGAGCTGGACTGAGCAATTTTCATCTGGTACGCGAACTTCAAAAAATCATATCTCGCTTGTTTTTTACTGAAACAAGATGGGACCAGTGCCAAAAGTTCACAAATTTTGTTAGCTTCGGTTGTCTCTGAAACACTCAATTGCAAATTTTGATCAGAAGATCCTCGTTCGAGGCATTTTCCCCGAAGAGCGCATTGAGAATTCTGCATGCGTCGGACGCCCGAAAACAGTGCTGAAACTTTAAAAATTCATATCACCTTGACCGTTCATCTGATTGCGTCGAAATTTTGATTCACGCAAGCAAAATCGCGTTCTGGACATTTTTCGTTTACATTCCGACTTCAAATTCCGCACGGATTAGGCTGTTTTGGATGGTGTACGAAAATCATTTTGATAATCGCGATTAGGACTTAATTGTGGATCCGACGCTCCAAAGCCCAATTTTTCATATTATAAATATATTTTACCACTCACAAAATTGGTAGAGAGAATCATTTGTTAAATTTGACCCAAGAGCTCTCACTTTTCTCTCTCAATTCTCTCTCAACTCAAAGTTGCACAACCACCTCAAACCACCAACAACCACCACCGGAATTCCAAAACCACCGCGCCGGAAAACTTTTTCTTATTTTTTTTTCTTTCTCTCTTTCTCCGGTACAGCCCCATACTCTTCGATTCCCTTTCAATTCTCAAGGATCAAATCAAGATTTTCATCAATCAAGAACATTGAAGAACGTTTATGGTGTCGAAGTGAAGAGTTGAAGTTTTCCTCTTCATTGATTCTCCAAGGATTCAAGATTCTCCACTCTTATTATCATCAATTCAACTTTGATTTGGTATTTTCTTGGAGAATTACAAGATTTTCCTCATCAATTTCAACTCAAAGCTTCAAGTACAAGTAAGTGCTTATTTACTTAAGTGCTTATTTCAATCGATTTTTCAATTGTTGAATTTCTTGAAATTGAATATTGAGATTCCTTGCAAATTCCGTGTGGATTCCGATTATAGCATTTGTTTTGTCGAATTCATTGATCATGATCCGTTTTTTGGAGCCTTAAAGGTGTCGGTGTCAAACTTTCTACACACTACACACACCTACACTTGTGTTGTGACTTTGCATTGTATTTAGGTGCTTGATGTGAGCATTTTGCATCACTAATTATATGATCATGCATCAAGTAATATGTAAATTAGGTGACATGCATTGAATCATTAATTTGAGGCTTATTTTGTGCATTAAAATTATGTTGAAATGTAAGAACTAACACATAGTTTAGGTACACTTGCACTACATCTACACATTGCACACAACTCACACACACACTTGAATCCATACATTGTGACATAATTTGCATCTTTGCATATCCATACATTTGCATGTAGGATAGTTGAATTAATTTGATGTGGTGTTGTTCAACTTTGATGACATGAAAATATGTTGAAATTTCACTTTTCACAACACTTTACCACTTTGCACATCTAATTTCTTTCAACATTCTTACATGTTTGCATAGCATTTAGGTAGTATTTGCATTGAGTGTGTATCACTTGCACATGATATCACATACACTTGCATTTTTATTCATCTAAATACCATAAAAACACATTGGAAACAAGTTTATTTGAGTTTGGTGGAAAATAACATGACACTTTGAAAATTGATAAAGTTGGACATAATATTTGTTTTGGCTCTAACTTTTGATCCGTAATGAGTTTTTTCGACTTTTCTTAATGTAAATCATGTTTCTCGAGCCATCTGAAGCTCTCCACGCGAACGGTTTCTTGATTTGGACATGTTTCGGTCAATTCTGAGAGCTGCTGACTTTTGTGCGAAAATTGTATTTTGAGCGAGATTTGATCGAACCGTTCGCTTTTGAGACCGTCGTGTGCATAGCTTCCGATATTTTTGATAAATTATTTTGATTGTTTTCATTAGCTTGTGCCTTGTGTTTTGGTTCACTTTTCATATTTATCCTTAATGGTGATTTTTGGACTCGAAAGGTGTCGGAGCAAACCTTTTTGTACACTACGCACACATACACTTGTGGTGTTGATTTTCTTTGTATATAATGTCTAATAATTGTTCTAACCCTCAACTAACCTCTTGACTAATATGTTGGCATGTTTAGATAGTTGGCGCTTTGGTTTAGAACCCTTAATTGAGTCATATAATTAGCATCTCATGGTAGAACTAATATAATTGCATTTGAGAACTATGGTAATGGACTTAGCTCGATTTGATATTGTTCATGAGTTGTTTTGCATTATGTGTGTGTTGCTGACCGGTTTTCCATTCTTATGTTGCTATACACATTTACATTCCATTTCTTCACCTTTGAATCATATTTTGACTTGTGATGTGAATATGCAATTATATTTCCGCTTCCTTGTTATTTTTGACATGTGATGTGAATATGCAATTATATTTCCGCTTCCTTGTTATTTTTGACATGTTTGTTGACTTGTGCAAGGTACATTGAGGATGTTTTGGTTAGGTACCTAATTGTGGTACACGACATACCACTTCTCCCATGGTTACATTTGCGTTTTATACGTTTTGCTTTGTGTTTTCTCATATTTAGAAACACATATTACGTTGTTTTGTCGGATATGTACCTTTGTGCGGGTGTTCCGATTGTTATGAGGACTTGTTTGCTACACGCACATGTTGCACGATATCACCTGCGATTATATTGATCGAGCTGTTTCTTATTATTGCTTTGTTGATGGCAGTTTACTCGAAGTTTTCCGGAGTATTTCTCAGCTTGCGTGCTCTTCGGATTTAATATCCGTCGGGTATTTATTCTATTTTATTTATAGCATTCTCTTACAGCTTTTCTAGAGAGCATGAGAAGTAGGATTTTACTGCTTTCCTTGCCATGAGAAGTAGGAATAGAGATGTATGAAGGGGCTTCCGTAGTTGGAGCATGTTCAGGAACCCCTCTGGTTTATTTAAAGACCCGTTTTGGGCAATTCTGGTTTGCTAATTGTATTTGGTTTGTTTTAAATCCTCCATCTGCATAGGGAGGTATTTTTCAGTAAGTGTTTACATTTGTGCTTGCATAGGTCAGAGTGGTTAGGACACCCGACGTGGTACCACTAAGCAAAGTCCCGCTTTTTATATTTCCTGTCATCGAGTCATTGATATATGGGCAAGCGGAAGGTAGGGTCAGCAACGAACCCCCGCACAGTTCTAGTCCGTGTCAGCTCCGCACACGCGAATCGTGTTGCTTTCTTTATCGAGTCAATAAAAGTGGCAAGAGTCCCCTATTCTGACTCTCCACGCTTTCTCGGGGTTCGCATTTATTGCAGAACTCGCATCATTTGCTCTTCAACAGGAATTGGATGTGTCGGCTCCTGGTTGACTCACGGTATGCTCGTTACTGTCGAGGCTATGGGACTTCCTCCTTTTCCTGCGCTTGTGTGCCATTTGTTTTCGCATTGCATTGTTTGTGTGCTTCTGTCAAAGCACTTGTTTGCTTCATCCCTTTTGTCGTCTTCGACTCTACTTTAGTTAGTGATTCGAGATGGACATAGACTTAGGTTGTAAACATTTTCCCTCCTGTTTGTCATCTTCGACTCCATTCTAGCTGGTGATTCGAGATAGACATAGATCTAGGTGGTAAACCTTTGCATGTTCCTTTAGGATTCTCTCGACTCTACCTTAGTTAGTGATTCGAGTTAGACCTTAGGATGTAATCCATGCATGATGACATTAGGGATATCATTAGATAGTTTCTCTTGTTTGTTTTCCAGTTTCTTTTGCATCCATGCATGTAATAAAACTAAAAATTGTTTTCCTTTTTATTTTGCACATGAAAACACTTAATAATGGTTCAAACTCCTTTTTCAAGGTAAAAACAACCAACCAATTCAAACTTTTTTGCCTACGGGTTTCCTTTTGTTTTTAAATTATTTTCATAATTAAAAAACACATAACCCACCAAAATATGTGAGCCGAACTACGGCGCTCTGACTTTCCCATTGCACGCGGGAATACGTAGGCATCTTGTCACGGGGCTCGATCGAGCAAACTTTGTAAATACTTCCTTCTTTTCCCCGTGTTTTCTTTATTTTTCTTTCTTTCACATGCATTTTCTTTTAGCATACAGTTATAGCAATTAAGCAGTAAATAGATATAAACACACCCATTAGACAGAAAGTAGAAGTGGATACCGTAGAGTACTACGGGCGTGTGGGGTGCTAATACCTTCCCTTCACGTAATAGATTCCCTTACCCTATCTCTCGGTCGCAAGACCGTGCCTTATCCCTTTTAGGTTTTCGCGATGCGTTCACCTTTCTCCTTTCGTGAGATAAAAAACGTTCGATGGCGACTTCATTGATACAGTTATCGGATGATGTTCACCGGTTGTTTCATTGGCGACTTCAGGGATCGCACTGTCTTTGGTCCGATCAGGAGTCGATCCTAGCTTTTATTTTCATGTCTATTGGGTGTTTATTTATTTGTTTATTTATTTACCAGCTTTATTGTAACATCCTTTGTATGCTTGCATTGCATTCTATGTGGCATATTTATTGCTTTCATATACTGGTTGGGCTGCTGTACAGGTTATTCTATTGATTGGGTGGGAGTTACATGAGGTAAAAGGCCCCATACCCAGGCTATGAGTGACCTATAGGAACACATAGGACTAGAGTGGACGCATGATTGCTATGTGACGTGAGGTCTAAAATAGCGCATTCATGTGGTTCCGCGCTCAGACGAGGTTCGAACGCGGTATTATCATCATCACGTAGGTGTTACGATGATATTACTTAGCGGGAGGCTTTCGACTCTGAGTCACCCCTTGACCTTACCCTGGCCTAGATTACACCTGTGAGTGGGGCGGGAATATTTTGAACAGGTACAAATGGTGACTATGTTCTGATGGTGACTATTTATTCTGATGGTGATTGTTTTGGTCCTTATGTGACGTTCTGTTATTGATGACCGTGTGGCTTATGATACTTGGTTCTTTACACCTGGCTTTCTGGTATTTTCTGTGATATTTTGAAATGATGTCGGACCTTTGATCTTATGATATTCAGACTTGGTTTCTGTGGTATTCCGAATTGGTGCCGAACCTTTGATCCTGTTATATTCAGATTGTTCAGAGACTATGCAGCCATTATTCAACGGATTGTACAGATGCTACCCGCTGTTATGCTGAAATTTTGAACCCATGGTTAATGCACTTGCATAGCATGTTTATTTTTCAAAAGAAATGTCAGAAAAAAATTAAATATGTACATATCTAACCTTCATATTCATTCATTTCATGCATTCATAACAGGTGTTCGAAACTTGGGGATTTCTCTTATTCAGACCTGATATTGTCTTTGCAGAATTACAAATCTTGACTTCTTACCACTCTACGATCCGATCAGATTTAAGTGATGGAACAACTTCGTGGGGAATTGGATGAGATGAAAGAACAAATAGCATTTTTGATGCTAGACATACAAGATTTGGTTAGTGGACAAGAACTCTTGAAAGAGGAGAACCACCAGTTGAAAACTCAGTTGAGTTCTGTTATGGAAATTCTGAATACCGTGTTGGAGAAGGAAGACAAACTTGCACCCATTTCCACAACAAGAGCTTCTATTCCTCCCTATACTTTTGGGGATTCTTCAAGTCTTGAATCGGGGCTTAAATTTCCTCTTCCACCTTGTGTTCCGGGGTATGCTCATCCAGAACCAATTTATGTTGCTCAGAAAGGTCCAAAGGGTAAAGCTCATCCACCAGGACCGTCACAACCTGAGAGGAAATTTGATCCCATTCTGATGTCGTATGCTCAGTTACTTCCTCAATTGCTTAAGTTTCAGTTGGTTGAGCTTCGAATTTTCACGATGCATGGAAAGCTTCCGCATGATTATGATGAAAGTGCTAGGTGTGATTTCCATTCTGGGGCACCTTGTCATGATACTGAGAATTGTATGGCATTGAAACATAAAGTTCAGGATTTACTTGATGAAGGGATAATTTTGTTTACTCCCATGGGTTTGAGTGTGCAAATTAAGTTTACCCCAACTGCTGATGTGACTATCACGGCTGCTGCTGCGCCTCAAAAGCAAACTTATGCTCCGAAACAAGATAATCAACGACGACCAAAGGTGCCAAGGAAATTTGATCCTATCTCGATGTCTTATGCTGAATTGTTTTCTCATCTTATGAAACTGAAGTTGATTGAATTGTGCACTTGGAAAGTTGATCCGAATAAGTTGCCAAATAATTTCAATGCCAACGCTCGGTGTGCCTTCCATTCTAACGGGCAGGGGCATACTATTGAGAATTGTATGGCTTTCAAGCATAAAGTGCAGGACCTACTTCATTCTGAGGCTTTTAACTTCGGACTAGCACCAACACCTGATGCTTTTCAGCAGCCATTACCAACTCATGTTGATGCTATTGTCAATGCTATTGTTGACGATGGAAGCTTGAACCTGGTTAAAGATGTAAATCTGCTGACAACTCCTTTATCCTCTGTGAAAGAGCGTTTGTTGAGAAAGGGTGTATCCCCAGGTTGTGGTATTAACTGTGAAGATTGTATGATCCATCCAGAAGGTTGTAAGTCCTTGAGAGATAAAGTGCAAGATCCTCTTGATGCAAATGTTATCAGATTCACACCGGATGGTCAGATTTGGGTGCTCCTTTGACTCACTGAATGACAAGACTTCAAAAGGCATCGTCTGAAGCAATAAACCCATTCGGAGACTAGTCTCCTCAATGATGGAAATTTCTAGTTGTAGTTTGCATTCTCATTTGTAATATTTCCTGTATGTTCATTACTTACTTGTATGCAAAACCTGTTCATTCTTGAATATTAATCATAATGCATTGAATATGTTTGTCTTGAATTGATCCATTCGTATTCACTCTTAATTGTTTTTAAATGCTTTTGATGCTCAACTCTTGTAAATAAAGCAAAACCTCTGTAGGGAGGATGATGAACAATATACCAATAATCTCAAATGGTATTGCTTTCGAATAAAAACCTTGCTGATGATGTACAGGCATTGTTTCAAATTCCCAAACACCGGAGATATAAGGGAGTGAAACCCTCGTTAACCCCTTTGAGCCTTGAAGTAGGAGTTTCTTTTCTATTCAGAAAAAACCCTCAATTTTTTAACCCAGGGCAGGGTAGTGTTCAATTAACCTGATCGAGCATTTAAATCTCATCAGGAGAGTACATTCAAGGATCAACCACAATTGTTATCCTTCATTTATCAAGAGGTCGAGAAGATGACAAAACCCCAATGGGTATTCATTGTCCATCAAATAATAAGGTAGTCACACCTTAACAAAGAGTCGAACGACTTAGTTTCACACGACTTGTTCAAGAAAAAAAAAGAGAAAAAGATAATAAAGCAAAAAAGAAAAGAAAAAGAAAAGAAAAGAAATAATATGATATTTCAAATCAAAGAATAAGGTCGTGTGATCAAATATTAAATGAAAGAGGTGAGTGACTACCATGTCCAAAAAGAAGATACCTCGTTGGTTCTCTAATTATTATAAACTCCCTGTGAAAGATGGATGTTCGTATTGAGTTAATTGAACGTAGGAATGGAGAACATCACGGAGAATGGGTGGGCACTAAATATTTTGAGCCTAAAAATCCTTTTTTTTCTAAAACCGTGAACCAGGCCACGTTACAACCCTTGAAAGTCCTAATTGAAGCATGGGTTAATTTGAAAGCTAAACTGTAACGAGAGTACGGTATCCTGACTCCTAGGAGGCTTGCTAAATTTTGAGTTGGTATCACTCCATTTTTTTTATTTTCTTTGAACAAAAATTCGATGTTTTGACATCTTTTCAGTAAATGTTTTTAACTTCAAGACAAGCATGTCATTTGAATTAGAATTATCATTCATAGAATAAAACATTCTTTGCATATGAATAAGTGATTAAACATCAAGTAAGCTTGCATAATGAGCATCAGATGAAAAACTTGATTATCCCGAGAGACAAACTGCTTCAGGGATGTGTTGAAGATTGAACCATTTTTTGAAGAGTGTTCCTAATCGGGACATGCTCTCTATTGACTCCGTTGAGTATAAGAAGACCAGTTTGAAGATTGATTTGAAACAGATTGTATGCAAGTTTCTGATTGCCTGGAAGTTTCTGTTGAGCTATTGCATATCACTTTCAGTTGTTCCCAAGGGGTTGATTGCTTAAAATGTCTGCTTGAGCGCGAAGCAGATGATATTGAGAAGCACAATGGTGTGTTAGCTTGCATTCCAGATATAAGACAATTACCCTGATGAGGTTTGGTCTTCAAAATCTGTGAGTCTCTTTTGAGAAGAATTGGATTATCAAAACCCTGCGAAGCAGGGGCAATATCCAAATGATGTTATTCTTTTAAGAAGAATTATCTCAGTGCTTGATTGCCCTGAAGGGTAAAGAAACATGTTAATGCTTTGTGGAGTGAGTTATGATTAAATCGGGGCAGTTACGTTGATATTTTGACAATCTCTCAAAGTGATGACCAATCCGGTGAAGTTATGTCGTGATTCAGAAATATCTCAAGTGATGATTAATCTGAGGCATTCAAGTCGGGATTATATCCCTCAAAGTTCAATCAAATTGGGGCATTGATGCCAAGGTTCAATCTCTATGAGAATCTGTTGATCAAAGGAGAATCTTTTCAGAATCCGAAGATGCAGGGGCAAGTTGTCTCTCTGTAATCCTTTCCGTGCATGGAGACGTTGTTATAACTTGCAACTTGCAAGTACGTGATGGGTTATCAGTGTGAGGTCCCTTTTCCCCAATGAAGAGTACATCTCGATCCAGGTTCATCCCCTGTGAAGCTAATTCTCAAGAAGGATTTATTTCCACAAAGTCCTGATGGACTAATTTTGTTTATCAGTAATTTATGCTTAGACATGCTGATATTGTCGTACTCCCCAGTATAAGTCTCGATGTTGGTCAAGGCTTATCCCCAGTGAGTTTGGTTCTCAAGCTGAATTTATCGCCAGAAGGGCCTGATGGGTTGACTAGTTCCCCAATGATGTATATTTCAACATGTTGACATTATCATAATCCCCAGTGCAAGTTATGGGTACCGATCTCAGGTAAATCCCCGGTGAGGTCATTGATACTTATTCCAGGATAAATTCCCTAGTGAATGTCCATCGAATTCTCAAATCATCCTTGATAGAAGGTTCTCGCCTTTATTCTCAGTGAAGATGATGTTTGAACCGTTGACTTAGGGTTGATATCCCCAGTGAGTATGCTTGACAGATTAATTGTTATTGTTATCTCCAGTGAATGGTGCATTTCCACATCAAAGTTCCCATTGTGAATTGCGCCCCGGTCAATTGATTCTATTCTCCGGTGTAAGTCACACTCTTCCATGTGAAGTTATTCTGAGCATCTTCGAGAGTTTTATTCTCAAATCAGCTATGTTGGGACAAGAGTATTTATTCCCCAGTGGAGTTGGATATCTGAATATATTCCCCAGTGGAGCTTTCCATCCGAATCAGATTTCTTTTCCCCAATGAAGATTAATCATTCATATGCCGGTATTTCTAGACCGATGTGCATTCCTCAGTCGAAGACTCCCCATTGTGGTCTTGCTATTGAGATCTCCATTCTCGGAGACAAAAGTTGTTATGTTATCCCCGGTGGATCCTCGGTTTAAAAGCTTCATATCACCATGAGAGGATTGATTTCTCGATGAAGTCTAATGCCATTTGGTTTATTCAAAATGCTAATGGTTGCTCGCAGATGTTTGCGAATTTCCCCATGAAGTGGTGTTCCCCAGCGAAGTTTCTTTCGGAATTCCCCATGAAGTCTCCAAATTCCCCGATGAAAGAAGGAGAATTCTCTAGAGAAGTTTTATGTGTCCTCAGTGAAGAGTAATGACTCTCTCCCCAGGAAGTAAGATTGGTTTGAAGTCCAATTCGATTCTCCCCAAGTGAAGAACGCTTCTCTGTATTTGAATTGCAATTTATTTTTGCAAGTGTTCTCCAAGATCCATTCCTCAGTGGTACCTCTCTCTTGGATGTTGATGGCTTCTCGATAGTCGATATTATTACTTCTCATTTAATCATTCAAGCATGCATGTATTACATTGCATCTACCTTAAACGCGTAGCATTCAGTTAATTGGGAGCATTACGCCATAAAAGTTCAAACATGCATATTAAGTGTTCGCCGATTATGTATATCCAGAAATAAATAATCTATGTTGCCTACCCTCAAGATGTTTTCTCAATGGATTTATTTTTCCCTAATTGTCACTTCAAATTGAGTGTCTTATGGGAACCTATTCTCTCTCCAGTGGAGTCTTCTGTGACTTTGTTACCTCAGTCAGGTCAAGTTATGTCACCTTTTCCCCAGTAAGTCGTAAACTTTCCTTGCTTATGCAAGTCATCGGTTATCTTACCCGTGTTTGCCTTACCTTTTCAAGTATTTGAGTATCCATACTTGGTGTGTGGTATTTCATATAATTGCCACTCTTGAAGAATTATACCCTTCCTTTGGCCTGAGGGATATTATAGTTCTTGTGCGTCGCATGCACCTTTTTAAAGCCCGACATGGTGGCAATCTTTGTTAGAGTCCCCTCGACCGGTCTCTTTCCCTTGTAAGTTCATCTTTGTATAGGTATTTCTTATCCCCAATGAGTTTATCTTTGTACAGATGTTTCTCTTCCCCCTGTGAGTTCACCGTCTCTAGGTGTCTTCTCTTTGTTTAGATCAGCGAAGTTAACTAGCTCTTCTTGCTAAAGATCTATTTTTGAAGTTCGTCTTTGTATAGGTGTTTACTTCCTTCTGAGTTGTCTTGGTATAGATATGCTCTTTTAGAGTCGTCTTGGTATAGATGTTATCTCTTTTGAAATTCACTTTGGTATAAGTATCTTCATTTTGATCTTCGAAATTCGTTTTGGTATAAACGTTTTCTTCTGTTTGAAGGTCTATGGTTGGAGTTGTCTTGGTATAGATATACTCTTTTAGAGTCGTCTTGGTATAGATGTTATCTCTTTTGAAATTCACTTTGGTATAAGTGTCTTCATTTTGATCTTCGAAGTTTGTTTTGGTATAAGCGTTTCTTCTGTTTGAAGGTCTATGGTTGGAGTTGTCTTGGTATAGATATACTCTTTTAGATTTCGTCTTGGTTTAGACGTTATCTCTTTTGAAGTTCACTTTGGTATAAGTGTCTTCATTTTGATCTTCGAAGTTCGTTTTAGTATAAGCGTTTCTTCTGTTTGAAGGTCTATGGTTGGAGTTGTCTTAGTATAGATATACTCTTTTAGAGTCGTCTTGGTATAGATGTTATCTCTTTTGAAATTCACTTTGGTATAAGTGTCTTCATTTTGATCTTCGAAATTCATTTTGGTATAAGCGTTTCTTCTGTTTGAAAATCTATGATCGGAGTTGTCTTGGTATAGATATACTCTTTTAGAGCTCGTCTTGGTATAGATGTCCTTTTTCTTTGAGTTCGCTTTGGTTTAAGTGTCCTCTTTCTTGAAGGTCGTCTTGGTATAGATGTTTTTCTTCCTTGTGAGTTCGTCTTGGTATAGATGTACTCTTTCTTGAGTTCGCTTTGGTATAAGTGTACTCCCTTCATCATTGCTATATTAAATTCATCTTGGTACAGTTTGTTCTCTCTTTACCATCTCTGATGGGTCACTTCAATGCGAGTGTTCTCGTGAGCGGAATGCCCGAGTTCGCGTGTATAAGTTTTCCCTTTTTGTATCTCTCTGTATCATCTTTGATGGGTTGTTTCAACGCAAGTGTTCTCGCGTGAAATGCCCGAGTTCGCGTGTATAAGTTTTCCCTCTTCACATCTCTATGCATCATCCTTGATGGGTTGTTTCAATATAAATGTTCTCGTGAGCGGAATGCCCGAGTTCGTTTGTGGAACTTGTCCCCTTTATTTGTCATCCTCACTGAGTTGCCCTTTCATGGTGTCCTCTCTTCATCATCTCTGGTGTGTCACTTTAATACAAGTGTTCTCGTGAGCGGAATGCCCGAGTTCGTTGGTACAAGTGTGTCCTCCTTATATCCCCCAGTGCATATGTTCAAACAGAAAATCCAAAATATAATAATGTCCGCTCGCCTTCAGAGCGCGAATTTTACGGTTTATTTAAGTATTCAATCCTCTCCCACCTTGAGTGTTCGAAAGGCTTGCGCCAATCACCCTACGGTGAAGAAGATTGAATAGGGCATTGTACCCCAAAATTCGCCTCTTCTTTTTGTATTTACGGATTATAATTCGATTGCATAAACATACATGTAGGTGCATGCATATCATTGATCATGGGGTTACGAGTTCAAAACATTCAAGTTCGAAAGAAACGCGTGTTTCAGCTATCTCAGATCATTTTGAGCCAAGAATCAATGTTTCTCGGTTCGTACGGCTATTTGCAAGATTTTTGGTCAGGAAGCTATTTTGGCTTGGTTCCACAATCTCTAGAATCATATCAATATGTCCTTCAGATTATCTGTTCGGGTTGTAGGTCATTTCGTCAAGAAAATGAACTCATTCGCTTATTTCTCAATAAAGTGGATTTTGGATTTTCGATGTGTTTCGGGCACTCCAGAGAGTGTATCTCACAGCTCGTCAAGTATTTTCTGATGAATATTGACTGGCATATCCCTCTCATTTTTATCTACAATTTTTGTTTGAAATCCGGAAGCAAATTATGTGAGGAAGATCCCCGAAAAATTCAATTTCTCAAGAGGATTAAACTGAATTTTAGTGCTGAACCGTGTGTTCTGCCCACTAAAAAGTTCATATCTCTTAGCTGGAAACTCGAAACTGAGCGGGACCAATTTCTAAAATTCCATATCAAATCCTTCTACAACTTTCATTTACAACTCGGGAGCTGATTCCTCACCGTTTAAGACCAGTTTTTTATTCTTCGGACACAATGTTGAGCTGGACTGAGCAATTTTCATCTGGTACGCGAACTTCAAAAAATCATATCTCGCTTGTTTTTTACTGAAACAAGATGGGACCAGTGCCAAAAGTTCAAAAATTTTGTTAGCTTCGGTTGTCTCTGAAACACTCAATTGCAAATTTTGATCAGAAGATCCTCGTTCGAGGCATTTTCCCCGAAGAGCGCATTGAGAATTCTGCATGCGTCAGACGCCCGAAAACAGTGCTGAAACTTTAAAAATTCATATCACCTTGACCGTTCATCTGATTGCGTCGAAATTTTGATTCACGCAAGCAAAATCGCGTTCTGGACATTTTTCGTTTACATTCCGACTTCAAATTCCACACGGATTAGGCTGTTTTGGATTGTGTACGAAAATCATTTTGATAATCGCGATTAGGACTTAATTGTGGATCCGACGCTCCAAAGCCCAATTTTTCATATTATAAATATATTTTACCACTCACAAAATTGGTAGAGAGAATCATTTGTTAAATTTGACCCAAGAGCTCTCACTTTTCTCTCTCAATTCTCTCTCAACTCAAAGTTGCACAACCACCTCAAACCACCAACAACCACCACCGGAATTCCAAAACCACCGCGCCGGAAAACTTTTTCTTATTTTTTTTTCTTTCTCTCTTTCTCCGGTACAGCCCCATACTCTTCGATTCCCTTTCAATTCTCAAGGATCAAATCAAGATTTTCATCAATCAAGAACATTGAAGAACGTTTATGGTGTCGAAGTGAAGAGTTGAAGTTTTCCTCTTCATTGATTCTCCAAGGATTCAAGATTCTCCACTCTTATTATCATCAATTCAACTTTGATTTGGTATTTTCTTGGAGAATTACAAGATTTTCCTCATCAATTTCAACTCAAAGCTTCAAGTACAAGTAAGTGCTTATTTACTTAAGTGCTTATTTCAATCGATTTTTCAATTGTTGAATTTCTTGAAATTGAATATTGAGATTCCTTGCAAATTCCGTGTGGATTCCGATTATAGCATTTGTTTTGTCGAATTCATTGATCATGATCCGTTTTTGGAGCCTTAAAGGTGTCGGTGTCAAACTTTCTACACACTACACACACCTACACTTGTGTTGTGACTTTGCATTGTATTTAGGTGCTTGATGTGAGCATTTTGCATCACTAATTATATGATCATGCATCAAGTAATATGTAAATTAGGTGACATGCATTGAATCATTAATTTGAGGCTTATTTTGTGCATTAAAATTATGTTGAAATGTAAGAACTAACACATAGTTTAGGTACACTTGCACTACATCTACACAACACAACACACACACACTTGAATCCATACATTGTGACATAATTTGCATCTTTGCATATCCATACATTTGCATGTAGGATAGTTGAATTAATTTGATGTGGTGTTGTTCAACTTTGATGACATGAAAATATGTTGAAATTTCACTTTTCACAACACTTTACCACTTTGCACATCTAATTTCTTTCAACATTCTTACATGTTTGCATAGCATTTAGGTAGTATTTGCATTGAGTGTGTATCACTTGCACATGATATCACATACACTTGCATTTTATTCATCTAAATACCAAAAACACATTGGAAACAAGTTTATTTGAGTTTGGTGGAAAATAACATGACACTTTGAAAATTGATAAAGTTGGACATAATATTTGTTTTGGCTCTAACTTTTGATCCGTAATGAGTTTTTCGACTTTTCTTAATGTAAATCATGTTTCTCGAGCCATCTGAAGCTCTCCACGCGAACGGTTTCTTGATTTGGACATGTTTCGGTCAATTCGAGCTGCTGACTTTTGTGCGAAAATTGTATTTTTGAGCGAGATTTGATCGAACCGTTCGCTTTTTGAGACCGCGGCGTGTGCATAGCTTCCGATATTTTGATAAATTATTTTGATTGTTTTCATTAGCTTGTGCCTTGTGTTTTGGTTCACTTTTCATATTTATCCTTAATGGTGATTTTTGGACTCGAAAGGTGTCGGAGCAAACCTTTTTGTACACTACGCACACATACACTTGTGGTGTTGATTTTCTTTGTATATAATGTCTAATAATTGTTCTAACCCTCAACTAACCTCTTGACTAATATGTTGGCATGTTTAGATAGTTGGCGCTTTGGTTTAGAACCCTTAATTGAGTCATATAATTAGCATCTCATGGTAGAACTAATATAATTGCATTTGAGAACTATGGTAATGGACTTAGCTCGATTTGATATTGTTCATGAGTTGTTTTGCATTATGTGTGTGTTGCTGACCGGTTTTCCATTCTTATGTTGCTATACACATTTACATTCCATTTCTTCACCTTTGAATCATATTTTGACTTGTGATGTGAATATGCAATTATATTTCCGCTTCCTTGTTATTTTTGACATGTGATGTGAATATGCAATTATATTTCCGCTTCCTTGTTATTTTTGACATGTTTGTTGACTTGTGCAAGGTACATTGAGGATGTTTTGGTTAGGTACCTAATTGTGGTACACTGACATACCACTTCTCCCATGGTTCTGTTTGCGTTTTATACGCGTTTTGCTTTGTGTTTTCTCATATTTCCGAGAAACACATATTCTGTTGTTTTGTCTGGATATGTACCTTTGTGCGGGTGTTCCGATTGTTATGAGGACTTGTTTGCTACACGCACATGTTGCACGATATCACCTTGCAGATTATATTGATCGAGCTGTTTCTTATTATTGCTTTGTTGATGGCAGTTTACTCGAAGTTTTCCGGAGTATTTCTCAGCTTGCGTGCTCTTCGGATTTAATATCCGTCGGGTATTTATTCTATTTTATTTATAGCATTCTCTTACAGCTTTTCTAGAGAGCATGAGAAGTAGGATTTTACTGCTTTCCTTGCCATGAGAAGTAGGAATAGAGATGTATGAAGGGGCTTCCGTAGTTGGAGCATGTTCAGGAACCCCTCTGGTTTATTTAAAGACCCGTTTTGGGCAATTCTGGTTTGCTAATTGTATTTGGTTTGTTTTAAATCCTCCATCTGCATAGGGAGGTATTTTTCAGTAAGTGTTTACATTTGTGCTTGCATAGGTCAGAGTGGTTAGGACACCCGACGTGGTACCACTAAGCAAAGTCCCGCTTTTTATATTTCCTGTCATCGAGTCATTGATATATGGGCAAGCGGAAGGTAGGGTCGAACGAACCCCGCACGTTCTAGTCCGTGTCGACTCCGCACGCGAATCGTGTTGCTTTCTTTATCGAGTCAATAAAAGTGGCAAGAGTCCCTATTCGACTCTCCACGCTTTCGGGTTCATTTATTGCAGAACTCGCATCATTTGCTCTTCAACGGAATTGGATGTGTCGGCTCTGGTTGACTCACGGTATGCTTTCATTGTCGAGGCTATGGGACTTCCTCCTTTCCTGCGCTTGTGTGCCATTTGTTTCGCATTGCATTGTTTGTGTGCTTCGCAAAGCACTTGTTTGCTTCATCCCTTTTGTCGTCTTCGACTCTACTTTAGTTAGTGATTCGAGATGGACATAGACTTAGGTTGTAAACATTTTTCTCCCTTTGTCATCTTGACTCCATTCTAGCTGGTGATTCGAGATAGACATAGATCTAGGTGGTAAACCTTTGCATGTTCCTTTAGGATTCTCTCGACTCTACCTTAGTTAGTGATTCGAGTTAGACCTTAGGATGTAATCCATGCATGATGACATTAGGGATATCATTAGATAGTTTCTCTTGTTTGTTTTCCAGTTTCTTTTGCATCCATGCATGTAATAAAACTAAAAATTGTTTTCCTTTTTATTTTGCACATGAAAACACTTAATAATGGTTCAAACTCCTTTTTCAAGGTAAAAACAACCAACCAATTCAAACTTTTTTGCCTACGGGTTTCCTTTTGTTTTTAAATTATTTTCATAATTAAAAAACACATAACCCACCAAAATATGTGAGCCGAACTACGGCGCTCTGACTTTCCCATTGCACGCGGGAATACGTAGGCATCTTGTCACGGGGCTCGATCGAGCAAACTTTGTAAATACTTCCTTCTTTTCCCCGTGTTTTCTTTATTTTTCTTTCTTTCACATGCATTTTCTTTTAGCATACAGTTATAGCAATTAAGCAGTAAATAGATATAAACACACCCATTAGACAGAAAGTAGAAGTGGATACCGTAGAGTACTACGGGCGTGTGGGGTGCTAATACCTTCCCTTCACGTAATAGATTCCCTTACCCTATCTCTCGGTCGCAAGACCGTGCCTTATCCCTTTTAGGTTTTCGCGATGCGTTCACCTTTCTCCTTTCGTGAGATAAAAAACGTTCGATGGCGACTTCATTGATACAGTTATCGGATGATGTTCAGCCGGTTGTTTCAACCTTCCCTTTTCATAACCATTCTCCCGAACTCAGAATCTAACGAAGGTCTTTTTCTGTTACTTTTACCTTCCCTTAATTGGATAAAAATAAAAGTCGGTGGCGACTCTTGCTATCCGCACATTTGGATACAAAAATCCTACAAAGTCAGTTCACCGTATCACAGAACTGGCGACTCTGCTGGGGACAACACCCAAAAGAGAGAATTGCCTTAGGGATTTCTAGATAACCTTTATTGCTTTTTGTTTGACTTGTATGCTTTATCTTTAAGGGTTGCTTGGGTATTATATTGTTGGGGGATCCTACACCCGGATCCGGGTTTCCTTTTAGGTAAGTAGCATTAGATCATCGCGACCGTTAGACGTATAACTACACGGTCAACATGATGGCTACGTTAGTGCGACACTTTGGTTGCCCCGATACTCTTCATTCCCAAGTTGAAGAAAGTATTTGGCTTCTGCGTGGTGTCATCAAGCGCTAACTAAACTTTTAGAACCTTAATTGACCCATCTTGGCCATTAGAAGGTAGTGAGATGGTCGGCTTTGGTGTAGACCGAGGTTGGTTGATACTCGATGCTACGCTCATTGAGATTAGACTTTTGGGACATTTTCGATCGACCACTTGGCCGTCGATTGAAATAAGCGCCTGAGAAAGATCGTGATATGAGATTCCTAGAACCCGATTACTATTATAGGACGGATGAACCAACTCAAACTTTTGGTGGGGTAATCACCTATACCTCATGCAAGCCTTAAACCTAGGCTCATTGTGTGAATTTTGTGTGTGCTAAACATGACATCATGACATCATTCGCATTGCATATCATTTCTAACTATTTCAAGGACCTAGGATTTATCTTTGCTCGCTTTTGTAGGGATTATGGCTTCTAGAAAGACTATCCGAATCAACTTCATGGGTATCCCTTCTCACTCAAAGAATTGGTTTGAAATTCCGACCATGCTCGATCATCAAAAGACATGGTTATCTACTTGATTTGGTTATCTCCGGTTTTGAAGAAGATATGATGCATGTCCTATTCCAGTTCTTTGATCCGAAACACCATTGCTTTACATTTCCAGATTATCAGTTGGTTCCTACCTTAGAAGAGTTCTCTAAGCTACTTGGGATACCTATTCTTGACCAATTACCATTCACCGGTTTAGAAAAGGTTCCTAAGTACGAAGACATTGCATCCGCTTTGCACCTTAAGCGCTCAGATATCGAAGCCAATTGGGAAACTAGAAGTGGAGTTAAGGGTTTACTTTCCAAGTTCTTAATCAAGAAAGCCCGAGAATTCCTCAAAGTTATGAGTTTCCATGCATTTGAGAACATTGTGGCCTTGCTAATTTATGGTTTGGTTCTATTTCCTAACTCGGATCAATTCATAGATGTCAATGCCATCAAATTATTTCTTACCCGCAATCCAGTGCCTACTTTACTTGGAGATATCCTACATTCTCTCCACACTCGTACTACTAAGCGACAAGGAACTCTCATGTGTTGTGTACCGTTGCTTTCAAGGTGGTTTATTTCGCACCTTCCTCCATCAGTTTTGAAGAATGAACAAAGGTTGAGATGGTCTCAAAGATTGATGTCACTCTCCCATTCAGATATCTGTTGGAACCTCTTCTCTCAAAAGGACTTCACATTCATTGAGCGTTGTGGAGAATTCCCTAATGTACCACTACTCGGTATAAGGGGAGGTATTACTTACAACCCTTCTCTAGCTCTACGTCAGTTTGGTTTTGCTCGAAAGGATGGTCCACATGATATGCTTCTCCAAGATGTTGTGTTCGACTACAATCACGATCTCCAGAATTACCGACGAAGGTTTATACATGCTTGGGGCATGGTAAAGAAGACTGATACCAAGACTTTGGGGCACCCGAACTCCATTCCTTGGGAACCTTACCTCAAATGGGTGCGAGCTCGAGCTCAAAACCTCATGATGCCATTCACGCCTGTTTTACCAGTAATTATGGAACCTGTTGCTATAGGTGACGTACCCTATACTGTTCTCCATCCTGACATGCCTGCTGATTTTGAAGACTTGAAGAGATCCTGGATTCAACTAAAAGAAGAAAGGGATACCTTTGAAGCCCAATGCTATGCAAGTGAGAAGAAAGTTCTAGAGTTGACCAAGCTACTTCACGAGGAGCGAAACATCAACGCTTACATCGGCACCAAGAGGAAGCGCCCATGGGAGACTTAGAGCTTTAGGATGTCTATGTTTTCTTTTATTGTTTTGAACTATCTCTTGTACTTAAAAAGAAAAAAATAATAATGAGAAGTACTAATAAATGTTTGTTCATTGCTTGTTTAACAAATTTAAATCTCTAAGGTCCTTGAAAACATTGCATTGCATTCGCATAAACATCGCATATCATAGCATAACATTGCATCACAGGTACATTGGAGATTGGTTTTCTCATTTGCTCGCTATTTATTTTAGCAGAAATGGCTCTTGAAAGACTGTCAAAGATCTCGAGCTCATAATGCTCGGCCAGAGATGTTCACCACTTGGTCCAAGGCCAAGAAGATCTGAAGAAGCTCATCAACAAGAAGAAGTTGTTGGTCTCCTCAACATGGGTAGACGCTTCAAAGGGGTCCTAAAGTGGTCACCGATTGAGCTCTCAAGGAAGTGTCCATACCGAGGGAGTACCAAGGGTGATGAAGGTGAGCAGCGTGAGCCAAAGAAAGGAGGAGAGGATCACTACGATTATGGCAATACTCGAGGAAGATGACAAGTACAAGCAACTTGAAGATCGCCTGAATGCTGTGGAAAACCGGAAAATGTCCGGGTTGAATTTTGATGACCTGAGTCTTGTTCCTGGTGTGGTGATTCCTCCCAAGTTCAAAGTTCCTACTTTTTCCAAATATGATGGCATGTCTTGCCCTAAGCTGCATTTGAAGTCCTATGTCCAGAAGATCAACCCCCACACTGATGATAGAAAGTTGTGGATGCACTATTTTCAAGAGAGTTTGTCCGGAACTCGGTTGGAATGGTACTATCGACTAGAGAATGACCGTATCCGTACTTGGGTGACTTATGATGCTTTCTGAACAATATGAGTACAATGCTGAATTGACACCCACTCGCATGCAACTACAAAGCATGTCTATGGGTCGTGACGAGAAGTTCAAGGAGTATGCTCAGAAGTGGAGGGATCTAGCAGGCAGAGTTCAACCACCCTTGTCCAATAGAGAGTTGGTTGATATGTTTATGGGAACACTGACAGGCCCGTTCTTCAATCATCTGATTGGAAATTCTTCATCCGGATTCACCGAGTTGATATTGACAGGAGCATTGAAGCTGGTATCAAGAGTGGGAAGATCCATGTAGAGTCATCTTCAAATGCTGCGAAGAGATCTTTTGGTGCTAAGAAAGAAGCTAATGTTGTGTATGGTCAGAAAAGCCGAGCCAAGACCGACCGTGCTCAATCTGTGGGGCATTGTGATCTCGATCCTACATCAAGACAACCTCGAGAGAGGCGTAGAGAACGCGCCACGAAGAGCAATTTAAACATGCCATTGTCGCAAGCCTTGCAACACATGTTGAACGCAGAGCTGATTACCTTGAGGGATCCTCCACAAAATGTCAACACTTCCTCTCCAAAGTACAATCCTAATGCTAAGTGTGCTTACCATTCCAACAGCCCAGGGCACGACACTGACAATTGTTGGGCTCTGAAAAACAAGATTCAGGATATGATCGAAGCTAAGCAGATTGAGTTTGACCCTCCTGTTGAGACTCCGAATGTGATCAACGCGCCTATGCCTAACCATGACAAGAGTTCCAATGCTGTTGGTGACGATACTTATGTTTTCAACATAGATGACTTGACCATTCCTCTGATGACTGTTAAGAAGAATTTGTTGCAAGCCGGTGTCAATCCAGGATGCCCAGAGAGTTGTCGTTGGTGCCCCTCTGCGCCTGATGGATGTGCTTGGTTGAGAAGACGAGTTCAGTGTATGATGGACAACCGTGAGATACTATTTCGAAACCACGTGCTGTGTGAAGAAATGTCTAAGTTGAAGATTGACAATGCGAACGAATGTATCATCGTGTGGGATACCTTGGGGCAGCCAAGGGAAATATGATTACATGGTGAAGTACACGTCCCGATAGTTACAAGATTCCTATTGAAGATGTTAAGGCGACCGGATGGGGTGACGATTTCCAGAAGATTATGCTGATGTTAACACAATAAGGATTTCCTCTGCGATCCTATACCTAGGTGGCACCTCTCATTATCACTTCTCCGGACCGGTTCCATATTCCTCCGACAAAGCTATCCCTTGGAACTATGGTGATGTTTACTATCATGGCGTCAAGCAAGACCCTCGACCATTGAAGATCTTACATTGAAGCTACCATTCCGACATCGACATCATCACGGATCCGAAGGTGACCGAACGGAAGGGTATTCTCTCGAGAGATCTCTCCTCCAAAAGACAATGACTCCACCGCATTCCGCTACTCAATCAATATCCCGACTAGAGGAAAGAACCGGTGACTCATCCTGCTCAGCCAGAAGTACCAAAGGAAGTTGCTGAAGACACCTCCAAACAAGAAATGGAGGAAATTCTGAAGATCATCAAGAAGAGTGATTACAATGTTGTGGAACAATTGGGACAGACTCCGTCCAAGATATCCATGCTTGCTCTGCTCTTGTGCTCTGAGGCTCATGCTAATGCCTTGGTGAAGTTTCTGAAGAATGCTCATGTACCGCAAGACACTACCACCGATCAATTCGAAGTTTGTATTGCTAGCCTGGCTGCCAACAACGGCCTAGGCTTCTCTGATGCTGATTTGACTCCTTCCGGAAAGAAACATAACAAAGCCTTGTACATCTCTGTTGAATGCAAGGGTACTATCCTGTCTCATGTTTTGGTGGATACTGGTTCTGCTCTGAATATTCTTCCGAAGACTGCTTTTGATCGGCTTGATGTCGAAGGGTTGGTTCTGAGACCCAGTGACATTATCGTGAGAGCTTTTGATGGTTCTAAGCGCACAGTACTTGGAGAGCTCACTCTGCCTGTTAAAGTCGGTTCCCAGACTTTTGACTCCACCTTCTTTGTCATGGACATCCGTCCAGCTTATTCTTGCCTACTTGGCCCTTGGATACATGGGGCGGTCATACTTACTTTGCATCGAAAGCAAGTGCCCGTGAAAGGGAAAGTTGTTACAGTGTGTGGTGAAGAAGAGTATATGGTCAGTCATCTACAGTCATTCCGCTATCTCGAGATGGAGGGTGAATTCTTCGAGACTCCCTGTCAAGCTTTTGAAACAATACCCAGAGTCATGCCTGTTGACTCCCCCGTCACTCCTGAAGTTACACAAGCTCCACCTAGAATGGCCTCGCTGAAAGATGCTCAAGCTACTGTTGAACAAGGAGGTAGTGCTATTTGGGGACAGCTCCCTAATCTTCCTTTCAAATTTGACAAGACTGGTTTAGGCTTCACCATCAAGGGTCAGAAGATGATACGCCGCGAACGTGCCGGCCAACCTCCTTTCCGCATCAGCCAGAGTGGAATCCATGCTATAGAAGATGACGACAACGGCTTCGACATCAGCAAGTGGATCTTCCCAACTCCAGATCATGGGCTCAGCAATTGGAAGACTGAAGACGTCATACCAATCTCCTTTAGTCAGGAGTAATTGCTCTTGTTTTGTTTTGCTTTTCGTATTTCTTTATGTTTGAACAATAAACTTTGAAAGCCTAGTGCCTTGCCCGGGGCATCATGGCTCGTTTGCGAGGGTTATTATCTGTTGTTTGCGTATTTTCATTCAATAAATTCGTTGGGCTTTTGCATTCAATTGTTTGTTTCTTTCTTTTACTTTATCACCCTTCAAAAGCTATGTGTTTCTTACACACACCCACGTGATACACTGCAGAATCACTCCGAATCTCGTTAATAACAGCTATGCTAGTGCTAAATATGACTTGATAATCCGATCTACCAAGCCGAAGACGAAAGTGAGGAAGATTGTGAAGTGCCGGAGAACTTGCAGACTGCTACTGCAAGAAGAGCGAGTTATGACCACACGAAGAGCGAGTTGAGGTTGTGAATTTGGGTACCGACAAAGAGAAAAGAGATCAAGATAGAGCGGGTCTTGAGAACAATGTTAAAGAGATTGGTTCGGATGCTACGAGACTATGTTGAGGTTTTGCTTGGTCATACGAAGACATGCCGGTTTAGACATTGATATTGTGGTACATCGATTGCCGACAAAGGAAGGTTTTCCCGATGAAAGAAGGTCGTCGATGCGTCCCGAGATGTCGAGAAAATCAAAGCCGAAGTTATGAAGCAGTTCAACGCTGGTTTCTTAGTGTCACCTCCTATCGATGGGTTGCAAATGTGGTACCCGTGCCTAAGAAGGATGGTAAGGTACGAATGTGTGTGGATTAGAGATCTGAACAAAGCGAGCGAAAGACGATTTCCACTTCCTCATATTGATGTTTTGGTTGACAATACCGCTCGGATAAGGTTTTCTCCTTCATGGATGGTTTCTCCGGTTACAATCAAATCAAAATGGCTCCACGAAGACATAGAAAAGACTACTTTCACGGTGGGGCACTTTCGCTACAAGGTTATGCCGTTCGGATGAAGAGCGCGCCACTTATCGCGTGCTATGGTTACATTATTTCATGACATGATTCATCACGAGATAGAGGTCTCGTCGGCGACATGATAGCTCGATCACGGATGAAGAAGAACATCTTGATCACTTGCGGCTGTTCGATGATTAAAGAAGTCTGATTGAGGCCGAATCTAACAAGTGCACCTTTGAGTCGATCCGGAAAACTCCTAGGGTTTGTTGTCGGTGGTAAAGGTATTGAAGTTGATCCCTCAAGGTTAAAGCTATTCAAGAGATGCCGCCCCGCACCGAGAAGGAAGTCGAGGTTTCTTGGCCGATTAAATTACATTGCCGATTCATTGCACACCTAACGCTGCTTGTGAGCCAATCTTCAAGTTACTTAAGAAAGATCAAGTAGTGGAATGGAGCGGCGATTGCCGGATCGCTTTTGACAAAATCAAGGAATACCTACGAATCCTCCTATCCCGATGCCGCCCGCGAAGGAAGACCTTTTATCATGTACTTGAGGTGTTAGAAAACTCAATGGGGTGTGTGTTGGGGCAACATGACGAGTCAGTCGAAAAGAGCATGCAATATACTACCTTAGCAAAAGTTTACCATTGTGAAACAAGATACTCATGACTTGAGAAAACTTGCAACGCTTTGGCTGCTCGCCGACTAAGACAGTATATGTTGACTCACACTACCTTGTTGATTTCTAAGATGGATCGATAAAATACATCTTTGAGAAACCCTCTCTCCGGAAGAATAGCAAGATGGCAAATGATCTTGACCGAATATGACATCCGGTACACTTCTCGAAAGCGATCAAAGGAAGTGTAGTGCGATCATTTGGCTCATCAAGCCAGAGCGACTATCAATCTATGCGATTCGAATTTCCAGACGAAGATGTTTTACTAATTCTGATGCGAGAACGAGGCCCAGACGAAGGACACGAACAAGGATCCGATGGACTATGGTCTTTGATGGAGCCTCAACGCGCTTGCAATGGCATTGGCGCCATTACGTCCCCTAGCGGACATACTCCTTTCACCGATTATGTTTGATTGCACTAACAACATGGCCGAATACGAAGCGTGCATCATGGGTATCAAAGCTGCTATTGACTTAAGAATCAAGTTCTTACAAGTGTATGGAGACTCAGCTTTAGTGATTAGTCAGATAAAGGGCGAGTGGGATACGAAGCATCCGAATCTCATTCCATATCGAGAGCATGTTCTGAGTTTGATTCCTTACTTCGAAGAGATTACTTTTGATCACATTCCACGAGAAGAGAATCAGTTGGCAGACGCATTGGCTACTATGTCGTCTATGTTCAAGGTTAGATGGGACAACGAGGCTCCCCAGATCATCATTGAGAAGTTCGACGAACCAGCGTATTGTTGTGAGCTTGACGCAGAAGAGAAACCTTGGTACTATGACGTGAAAAGGTATCTTGAGACTCAGGAATATCCGAGGGCATCTGTTAATGATAAGAAGTTCATGAGAAGATTTGCATCCAAATTCTTCCTCAGCAACGACATCTTATACAAGCGCAACCACGACTTGTGCTTACTCCGCTGTGTAGACCAGAAAACAGCAATACGTATCATGGAAGAGTTACACGAAGGCGAATTTGGTACCCACTCCAGTGGACACACTATGGCTAAGAAGATTTTGAGAACAGGTTACTATTGGTCCACCATGGAAGCTGATTGTCACCGCTATGCTCGATCTTGTCACAAATGCCAGATTTATGCCGACAAAGTGCACGCATACCTACGAATGTTTTAACTTCTCCGTGGCCTTTCGCAATGTGGGGCATTGACATGATTGGAGAGATTAAGCCCACAGCTTCCAATGGACATCGTTTCATCCTTGTGGCAATTGACTATTTCACCAAGTGGGTAGAAGCAGCCTCGTATGCATCTGTTACCAAGAAGTGGCTCGATTCATCAAGCATAATCTTATCATCGGTATGGCACTCCTGAAAGGATTATCACAGATAACGGCTCCAATCTCAACAACAAGATGATCACTGAACTCTGCACGCAGTTCAAGATCAAGCATCACAACTCTTCTCCATATCGGCCTAAGATGAATGGCGCAGTGGAAGCCGCCAATAAGAACATTAAGAAGATTATACAGAAGATGACAGTTACTTACAAAGATTGGCATGAGATGTTACCATTTGCTCTTCATGGTTATCGCACTACAGCGCGAACATCCACAGGGGCAACCCCCTTCTCTCTTGTATACGGTATGGAAGCCGTCTTACCCATCGAGGTTCAGATACCCTCAACCAGAGTCCTCCAGGAGGCAGAGTTAAGCGAAGACGATTGGGTCCAGACTCGGCTTGACCAGATTAATTTGGTTGATGAGAAACGACTCGCATCCATCTGCCATGGACAGATTTATCAGAAACGAATGATCAGAGCATTTAACAAGAAGGTCAAGCACCGAGTCTACCAAGTCGGTGATCTAGTAGTCAAGCGCATCATTCTTCCACAAGGTGATCCCAGGGGCAAATGGACTCCCACCTACGAGGGACCGTTTGTAGTCAAGACAGTGTTTTCTGGCGGAGCTATGATACTTAGCACCATAGATGGTTAAGACTTCCCACACCCTGTGAACACAGACATAGTCAAAAAATACTACGCATGAAATAGACCCGCTAGGTCGACGAACCTAGGCAAAATAGGGCATCTGGCGAACCAAAAGCAGTTCGGGCAAAGTTAAGGATATACAAAACATGTACACCGGCAAGTCGAAAACACGAAAAGCGGCTTGGGCAAAAGGGTATCCCGGTGATCGAAAACCGGAAGGGCGGTCTAGGCAAAAGTTAGGGATTTGAGCGTACGACTATGTCTCTTCCAGATCATCTGCTTCCAGACTACTATCAGCATTCAAGATTCAAATGGCGAAGATCAGTCTACTCACTTTCTACTGACAGCAAGGAGATGAGATAGTTGAAATATATGAGTACTAGCATAGTTGGAACCTAACGAGATTGTTTCCGCATAGCTTTTTACCTTTCTTGTGTACAAACTACTTGGCCATACGCCACCTTTCAAATAAATACAGCTTCTTTCTCTTTACAATTTCTGTTGTTGTTTGCAATAAGTCCAACGTTTGCTTTGAATGATTATACACACTCGACGGTAAAAATCTCTCTGCAAACATACGAAAAGTGAATATGCAAAAGTACTTACTACAGGTTCCGGAATTGGGATGACGACGAAAGTCAACGAATAGTTCCCCACAGAGCATAAAGGTGTCACCCACAACACACCTTCCCCAGCGGAGTATAAGGGAATCCACGAGCAGCAATTCCACTCAATCGAGCAACGTTACATCAGTCTCTAAGCAGTAACACTTCATCCCCAGCGGATATTTCTCAATCCTCCCCTTCTCCCCGGCAGCGGTATCCAGACTCAAAACTTGGTCAGATAGTGCATCGGAGGAAGCACACCTTTATTCCCCAGCCAGAGATTACAACGGACTCTAGACTCTTCAAGCCCGGTCTCTCAGCAACCATCAAATGCTCTCCAGCGAGATCTACACTCGGAATCCCCAGTAGAGCGCCTCTTAAATTTCCTCAGCAGGATCTACATACAAGGTCCTCAACAGATCGCCTCCCAGACTCTCCTCAGCAGGGTCTATATATGAGATCTCCGACAACGAGCCTCTCAAATCTCTACCTTCCTCAACAACGTCTAGGCCCAAGACTTGGTCAGATAGTGCATCGGAGAAATCCAGGATATCTTTCTTCTCCTTCAAAAGTGGGGTTCTCACCTACTCAATTCCCCAGGCGGAAGTCAGAAATCTTCAAACAGAATATCCGCATCTTCTTCAAGATGGATATGTTTTGAAATATCACAACATTCATCATTCATACATTTCTCATAAAGTCATAATTCATGCATATGTCATTCATATACACTGTCATGCATCATACTTTGCATAAGACTAACAAATATTCTATCAAAGTTTTTCTTGATTTCTCCAAAACAGGTAACAGTCATTTCTGACGCAA
The DNA here is from genome assembly GCA_021764765.1 of Vicia sativa. Lineage (NCBI taxonomy): Eukaryota > Viridiplantae > Streptophyta > Magnoliopsida > Fabales > Fabaceae > Vicia > Vicia sativa. The sequence continues at coordinate 184,198,865 of CM038794.1, forward strand.
ACAGGTCCAGGATTAAGCCCCGAGCCGACGGGAAAACTATCTGAAAGACCGCCTTCGCGAACAGGTCCAGGATTAAGCCCCGAGCCGACGGGAAAACTATCTGAAAGACCGCCTCCGACGACTGGTCCAGGATTAAGCCCCGAACCGACGGGAAAACTATCCAAAGACCACCTCTGGTTATCCTCCGATAACAGGCAATGGATCAACACCCGATGCACAACAGGGAAGCTATCCACATTCTGGCCAACTACAATCTCTCCCAGAGTAATCAGCGCGAAGATTTATTCTGATTATCAACAGCAACTACAGAGTCTAGCGTACGACTCAGTTGCCTTGGATGGCATCTTAAGCCCATCTCCGACTATTTGTCAACATCTCTTCACTATCAGAATGCTGCATATATGGTTAAAAATCAATACAGACCAATAACTTCATTTAAAGTGAACACGAAGTCTAACGTACGACTCCCTTCGGATGGCATCTTAAGCCCATCTCCTCTCCATTCCAGGAACATCTACAGAGTCTAACGTACGACTCACCCTCCAGCATCGACCTTTCTAGATGGCATCTTAAGCCCATCTCCTCTCCTCTCCAACAACCTCGAGTCTAGCGTACGACTCGTTCCCCAGCGAAGTCTCCAACTTCTCCAAATGGCATCTGTAAGCCCATTCCCGCATCATCCACCAACAGCGAGTGCAAATTTTCAGGTGTACTCGGTGTTCAATCATCTTCTACCTCCAGGTCACGAAAGACAAGCATGTCAATCTAACCCTTCCAGTACAAGAAGATTGAACAGGGGCAGCTGTCATACCCCAAAATTTGCCCTCCATCTACTCAAGAGATTTCATACATCCATACTCAAGGATTCCTCAAGAGTTGATCAGACAAACTCTCTCCTAGACAATCAACCCAAACTAGGGTTTGGTATCTCTCAAGTCAAGATGGATTTCAACATCTCCAATGGCCTTCATGCCTCCTCATGCTTCAAAGATTCTCCATGTCAAGTTTCAAGCCTCACAAGTCAAGTTTCCTCGCACAATTGCTCGATGGTTGAAAATCGGTGTATTGGACAAAAGTCAACTGTGGTCAACATACAGTCAAAACTTCTGATTTTTGGTCAACATCCTCATTTTGAAGTTACATTCATCATTTGATCAAGGGTTGATCATGATTCATCAAGAAAACTCAAGATTTGCTCAAAAGTCAAACTTTCTAAATTAGGGTTTCTAGATGAAAAGTCAACTGAACTTTGACTGATCATAACTTTCTCATACTTTCTCAGAAATTTTTCCACCACCTCTTGTTTTGAAGGAAATTCAATTCTCTACAACTTCATGTCTCACAAGAATGTCCAAAAAATGCTTCATTTGAGAGGTATAGCTCAAAACATTATGTGTCATTTTCAAAGTCAACAAAAGTCAACTTTTTGTTTGAAGATATTTGAGCATGGTAACTCCAATTGAGATGAGACCAAAGACATTGGTTAGAGGACTCTTAGAGCTTCCAAAAGTCCAAGAACACTCAAAAATGTGGAAAATTGAGCAAGATACACTATTCAAGTTGGGCAATTTTGGACAATTGCACAAAAGGACATTTTGGTCAAATGCAAAATTTTCCAAATGGGCCTATAATCTTGATCCAAACTTGTTCATGATGTTATTTTTGACCCATAAATGCTTGGCATTGGTGATTTTCTATTTTCATGATTTATATTTGAATTTTACAACATTTAATTCAAAAATAAATTATGTAAAATATGAAAATTAAGTTATTTTTTTCAATTGTTGGATTTATATCTCTTAATGTCCAAGAAAGCCCACACCATTTACCAAATTCGTGCAAGCCATGGCATTGATGAGAAAAAAATCATATTTTCAAAATTTGATTTGATTTTCAAAGAAAATATTTGCACATTCATCAATCTTTTTCCTTGTTTTTTCCATCCAAAACTCCTATAAATACTAAGCAATGCACAAGCAGAGAACGAAACCCTAGCCCTTAAAACCCTTATTTTGCCAAAATTTTCCAGAAACTTGCAATTTTCATTTCCACCAGCCAAATTCAGGTGTTTTGAGCATTCAATCTGCTCAGGAGGTTTCCAGTAAGCAAAGCATATCTCACTTGAAGCCAAGACTGCCCAGAATCGATCCTAACATGTCTACGGTATATTTTTGAAATTCGAATTTCATTATTCATGCATTATTAATGCTTTTGTGTGTTTGTTTGTGTTCAGGACATTCATTAGATGTGCATTTGATACTTTACATGCAAGCATACACGTAGAAATCATCCATTGCCATTGTTAGTTCAAGGACTGTTTGAATCGAATCGTTAATACGGCATTTGTGGCAAACCAATAACCATTGATTCGCAGGGTCCGATTTAGGGGGTAGGGTATCCTTTTGCTCTTTAAATTTCGTGTTTTGCAGGTTTGATCATCGTATTATCGGAGAAGACGACCGAGCTAGGGCCCGCCGTTGAATGTTGACCGCCAGGAAGCTGGCGTGGCGAAGAACGTCTGATTCGCTCATTCATAAGTCAAAGGACCCCACCATGCTGATCGTGCATGACCTCACCTGGCAGCGACGCGTGTTGCTCATATTCACGCTCTCATTCCTTGACACCAAATCCATGTTGGCGCAAGTTGTCGTTGCTCCAAGATACTCACATGTCCCCTGTCTCGATCCCCTCCCAGCCTGGTTTACTTTTTTTTCCAAAACTTCAATTTTCAATATTTTCATATTTTTTATTTTAATATTTCCATTTATTTTAATTGTTTTCATATTTTTATTTCTGCATTAAAAATTAAAAACATTTTTCTTTTACATTATTTTTCAAAACCTTTATTTAATTTAATAAATTAAAAATATAATTTTGCATGCATATTTATTTTATTTATTTTTGCATTTAAATCATTATTAATTGCATTTTAATTATTAAATCTTTTCCAAAAAATCCCAAAAAATTATTTTAATATATTTATCTTATTTCCAGCATATATTAATTTTCTCATATTAAAATTGCATTTTTCTAACATTTTCTTATTTCAATTTCATCATATTTCCGATTTTCTTATTCTTTCACAAGTTGTTCCGATTCGACGCTTTTCTTTTATCTTTTATTTTCCAATAATGTAATTGCTCATGTAATAGTTTAATTTAGGGTTTTATTTTCCGCAGTTTAAATTATGTATCTGCCCCAAAGCCATGTAATAGCGTAGGATTTACCTTTCCGCACTTTACATTCCGCATTTTACTTTCCGCACCCTTATCAATTGCTAGTAATTAGGCGTGTATGGCAAGATAATAATTGGACATAGCTCACACTAATTTCAAGATAAATATCTGAATTCAACACACTTCTCTCACACACGCACCCCTTAGGGTAATTCTCTCTCGATGCCTTCGATTACAAATGGTCATGTCCCTCGAACGTAGAGGTATTCTAGCACCGTTGCCTTCCAAACAAATCATCATAGTCCCTTCGATACAAAGATCATAAGACCCACGATGTCGCCTCCGAATACATGATCTTGACCCTCGATTGTCGCCTACGAAAAATGATGATAGTCCCTTCGAATGTGCTAGGATACTTCCTACAAGTTGCCTTCTATGACCATCCGATGTCCCTTCGAATGTCCCGCTTACATCCAACGAATGGAGCTACCTACTAACTAATGGTATGGCTAGCGCTATTCTAAAGGAACGTAGAAGTACAAAACGACCAATTCGAGTGGGTAAATAAGTCTCTTTAGTTGCTTGCTCTATCAAATGCTTTTCACACCACACACTTTTTCAAAGTTCAAATTTTTCAAAACAAAACATTTCCGAACACTTTGTATACACTCCTACATGAGTCATTACAAAGTCAAAGCGAAATGCCTTTTCAAAACATTTGTCAAACACAAAGCAATTTAAAAAGTGATCTAGAGCAACTAAGAGCCCAGATAACTACGGATGGAAAGGGGTGCTAATACCTTTTTCATAACCATTCTCCCGAACTCGAATCTAACGAAGGTCTTTTTCATTTTTTACCTTCCCTTAATTGGATAAAAATAAAAGTCGGTGGCGACTCTTGCTATCCGCACATTTGGATAAAAATCCTACAAAGTCAGTTCACCGTATCAC